>KN838664.1:60899-73961 GCA_000827195.1 Laccaria amethystina LaAM-08-1
CAACTGGCAACTGCAACTGATCCCAAATGTGGGCAACTGCAACTGGAAAAAGACCGGACTGTGGTTCAGTCCAGTCCAGTCCTATGTGTATTTTCAGTCCTGTAGACTGGACCTGAGAACACTAGATACAGCGGCCCAACACCACCTACAATTGTCCATGAGCGCCCACCAACACCATTGATAAGCGGCCACGAGCGCCCATCACCACACAAATGAGTCGCCAATGAGTGTCGGGTCATGTACCAGTCAGTGACGTGGCATCCATGCAAAACAGATCGTTGACGACAACAATAACATTGTTGTTTCACCACATGAACAAGTTGCCAATGAGCATCGGGTCATGTACCAGTCAGCAACATGGCATCCATACGATGCCGATCGTCGATGACAACAATAACATTGTCGTTTTTAGGTTGGATACAGTAAGTCCTGCCTACCACTCCCTTGCCCTCCCTCACACCCTCCCCTCCCTCACTGCCCACCACTCCCTCCTTCTTCGCTCACTGCTCACACCCTCCCTTCCTCCCTCCCTCACACACTCCCCCCCTCCCTCTTTCCCTTCCCCCTCCCTCTTGACACCATTCACAGCAGGTTTATATAACATATAACTAGTCTACAATGTAGCAACACTGACCCTATTAAATGTCAACCCTTCTGTCTACCCTCGAAGGGTTTCTAACCCCTTTGACCCCTGTAAAACCCATACCCATACCCCAGAACTACCCCAACCCATGGAGGGGGTAAGGGTAAAGGTAGGGTTGGGGTATAGGTCAGTACAAAATGACCCCGGGATTACCTGTGACCATCACTAATTCTGGGTTCAAATTAGTGTATACTACAATTTGTCACAAATAAAGGGAGCTATTCAAATATTTTTCTATCTTTGTATTTAGGGAGCTGAGGATATATAAAGTGTAGAGAGGAGGGGGGACATTAAATGTATGGTAGAATATTGTAGCTGAAGGGGTGGAATCTAGTCTGGAAGTTTAATGCCCATACGAAGTATCTAAGAGATGAGAATGCAAGAGTGGGCAAAAGCTGCAAGGCTTTCTGTCCCAGCAGGGCACCTTCTCTGTGGGCAAGAAACCAAGATAAGCTTTGATTGGGTGGGTGGGATGAGTACCCACATGATCCGTGTTTCTGCTTTCAGAGCCAGGGAGCTTTCTGCACAGGATGCTGGGGCACGTGTGTGGAGCTGGAGTGCGAGTTTCTTAGGGAGTGGAGGGTGGGGAAAAGAAAAGGAGCGAGCTTTGCGTCCTCAAGGGCAGTGTTGTTGTGGTAGGAAGATGGCTTCTACCCAGACATCACGTGCCCTTTACAAAGACGAAACCCTAACCCTGCGCTCGTACCTTGCTCCATTTTAGGGTAGAGAGCCTGCGGTGCAAAGCCTGAACTGCTTTGCAGCAGCAGCAGCCTATTCGGGTGTTAATCCCAATCAGGTGTTAAAATTTCCCAGGCTTCAAAACATGGCATTATGCTGATTTCAGGTAACTTCCTTATCAAATTATACTGACCACAGAAGTAGAGATGAACATAGAATACAATTCTTTTTCTCAGCCTGTGGCGCAAACTGTGGTTTTATGGAAGAGTGGAAAGATCATGTGTGCTAAAGGCTGCCTGCCTATTTGGGTGTTATTTTTGATTTTCCGAAACAGGTGTTAAATAACGCCCAATTAGGTGTTATTTTGTTCCAGACATGGCATCTGAGCCTATAAAAATGGATGAATCCGACGCTTTTCAGATTTTGAAATGGGACCCTGGCTCACAATTTAATCAAGTGAATAAACCATAACACCAACTGATTAGTCTTGTTCCCGCTGCTACAGCTGAATGCAGAATGATAGGCCACCCCAGATCAACACATGAACAGGGTGGACTCTCAAATTTTCTAAGTGATGTGATCAGATCAACATGCACATACAGTGTGGAATGAAATTTAAATCTCTGAATTGATGTCACTATTTAAATTTCATTTCTGCACTGTATGTGTGTGTTGATCTGGTGGCCTATTGTTCTCCTTTCAGCTGTAAAGAGCAGGATCAAGCACTTTGCAGAGGGAGGAAGATAAGATCTGATCAGTGGACTTTAAAGTTGGAGGCAAAAAAATGAGAAAATTCATGTGCAAGATCCTGCTCTATAATGTCTGGTGCATTTTGATGGGAAGGGGTAGGGTCGTGTCACAACCTTGTAACACATCTCATCCTCAAGAAGTCCTGCATCCCAAATCATTTCTACATCTTTCATGTCAACTCTAAAATTATTTCTGACATTGATACTATGCTCTACCACCAATAAAGTATAAAATCATTAAGTTCTGCACCTTAGCTTCATTGTTAACATATAACCATGGTGGAACACTTCTGAAAGGTCAGTGGTGCAGGAAATGAGTTGAGCCTCTCAAAAGTAGTTTGTAAAAATAAAAACCAATGTTTTATTTAATTCTATGCAAAAATCAATGACAAGGGACTGCATTTTCCACTTCACAGTATCCAGGTTTGTGCCTTGAATAAGGCAAGAGATATTATCTGCTTGTGCAACATCTTACACTGTCCAAAGCAAGAAATTTGCATATGCTCACTTCCATAAGGCCAAAAAATGTATTCTCCATTATTTCCAAGCCATTGGGCAGGTCCACACCATTCTCAGAACTCATCAGTAAAATATGCAATTGTGTCATCAATATTAAATTTTAGCCAAGTAGCATGCCTCTTAAAGAGTCAAAAAATAAGCCAATAATTAGAACAAGTTTCTGTAGTGTAATGAAGTTATTTTCAGGCAGAAAATTGAAGTTAGAAGCCATGATTTCAGCACCTGAGGAGGAGGAGGCCAGTGTGAGCAAGAGTGACCAATGTAACATTGTCACACAAGCCTACCCCTACCCATCAAATTGGCAATTGCACCAGATGTTGTAGAGAGGATCTGTGCTTGTGTTTTGTTTGCTTTTTTTGCCTCTGACTTTAAACTCTGCAGACTGCTGGACTGCTTGGACCTCTCTACACATATGGAGCTGAGATTACCTACTGATTAGATTCTATTAGATTTGAATAAACTCACTTCCCTCCCATCTGGGCTGCTTTGAGGTCATGTAGGCTCATGGATGGGTTTAATGAACTGACATCCAATCCACTCTGCTAGAAATTTAGGTCACACAATGAATGAAGCCCAGAAAATGTCAAAATGAGCTGAAGAGGGCCATGGCTCAGTGAGTTGGGTGTTGAGAAGAGTGTTTGTGGAGGGAAAGACAGATTAGGGGATGGAATTTTGTAGCCATAAGACATTGGTACTACTAATGAACTCTGTAGTGGCTTAAAACTATAACAAGAGAGGGCAGGATGTCCTCAGCCATGGGAGACTGGTGAGGGATAAGCCCAATGAGGGAGAGATGACTAAGCCAGGTGGGAAGGAAACATGCCCAAGAAGGAAAGGTTTCTTCTTGGCAGGGTTGATTACAGTGTTTGAAATCTATTTGAGGGGTCTGTACCCTCTGAATTGATTAAGGTTTGAAAGTGGGTGCAAACCATTGCTTCCATCAAAGTTGAACCCTTACAAGACTTGGCTTCTTGGCAAAGAACCCTAGATCTCATCAATTTATTTAAATCTAGAAAATTTGCATTATGGAAAGTCACCCAATACTTTTATTTTCACATGAACATGACCAAAACAAGTGTCAAGCTTTTGAAGGACTCCTGATATTGATGTCAAATCCCTATCTGAAGGGGATTTTGAAAACAAATCCAGATTAGCATCAGGCCTGGGAGGAAAATTGAAGAAATTTAGGAAAATCCATGAATTAAATATTGCAAAAGCTAAGGGGGGCCTGATCTAGGGGCAGACTGCCAATGTTTGTAGCTGCTATTATGTAATAGCAGGTAGCTATGTGCTTATGTTATAGCAGGTGGCTATGCATATGCTTATGTTATAGCAAGTGGCTGTGTAATCTCCCTTTTGAAAGCCTGCTCACTGCTTCTGCCCTCTCTGTAGCCTTCCACCACCTTTTTATAAAATCAAAAATACATTAATATTATTACATAAATGTGAGCTATTACCAAGGTACAAACTAATACATACTGTTCCACAGAAACAATTGTTTTCAAAGCTTGTGTGTAAGCATCCAGCTTACTGAGTTGTAAGGTCTGACATGGGGCTTCACCCTGATGGACTAAAATTTGACATGAAAAAAAAAAAGCATCCAGCATTTAATCACAAAAACCAAGGTCCTGACTGGAAAAAAGCTGTAATTATATGGAATGCTAATCATACAAAGAAACATGAAAATAATATTTTTTACAAGGTATGTTCTCTAGTATGACTTGTTGATTGATGCTGATTTATAAAATTTATAGCTTGAGGAGCATCTTGTTCTCTACTTTCACACCTGGAAGGCTACCATAGACCATTGCATTACAATTTTGCAAACAAATCACAAAGCCAGGTTGTAGCTGCACAAATAAAGAATCCTGCTTCATCAAAAATAGTCTGACATCAAACATGCATCCACCAAGCAAAGAATTAATTGCTCCAACCCAAATTCTTGAAAGTGCTCCAGAGTTTTATTACAGGGATGTGGATAGTGATTTTCTTTAACTATCACATGAGAGCAGGATCCCTGAATTCCATGTCAAATGCCTGATCCCCATCTGGAGGAAATTTTGGAAAAATTTCAGATAAGCCTCAGGCTTATCCACAGGAAATTTGTGAAATTTTTGGAAAATGCCCAAGTCAAATATCCAGATACAAATTACATAAAATAAAGAGGCCTGGTCCAAGTTTGGATAAAAATCAATTTTAATATTTTTTGTTATGACTGAGCACATGCAGTGTTTATGTTGCTCACTTGCCTTCTGTGGCCAACAATGGCAGGATTATGGTGATACTCTGGGAAGACCACAAACTCTTCAAAACCTTGAACTCATGCCATGAGGACATAAAGAAGGCATTGAGTGGGAAGGAGGAAAAGGGCACCAAAATTGAAACTGATAATGAGGATGACTAGTCATAGCTCTGAATCATTTGACATTAAGGACATGCAGTGGCTTGGTGACTACTAGTGTTGCTCTTGCAGTAGAAATATTTATGGGATGCATACTAGGCCTAATGAGCAGATAAAAATTGGACAAAACCTATGCCTGATTCTCCATTTGAACAAAACTTGGGAAATTCTGTCCAGATGAAAATTGGAAAATTTGGTTATTTTGAGATCAGGCATTTGACATGAAATTCAGGGATAAAATAAGAGCATGGAAGTCAAATCAGCCCAGCCTAATATGGTTGCTGGCCCATCACAAGTTACTAAAAGACCTGCACAAAATGTCCTAAGAATTTTTAATTACCTCCAAAGAGAATCAGAGCATATGATCAATGCTGGAAATACTTTAGGCCAGAATGTGAGGGCAGTAGGGCAAAGAGATCCTGCAAAAACCCATGTGATGACTGCAACAGAGTAGATTGTGATGGGAGGGATAGCAGATGACCTACAAGGCCCTGTCAGAACGAGGCTGATAGCTCAGATATAGGTAGAAATGGAAGGAAGTATCAGTAGTTTGCAGTTCATGTGTAGAAGATAAGATAAGATAAAAAATATTCTCTTTTTTTTTTCGCTTTTTTTCTCTTTTTATTTTATTTTATCTGGTAGCAGCTACAAACATGGTCCCCCTGCCGATCTAAGTCTGGACAAAAATGCATTTTTGAGTGCACATGCAGTGCCTGCCCTGGTTCAACTTTAAGAGATCTATGACATGATACACCAGCAAGACCACAAATTATCCAATATTTTCAACTTGCATTGAGGGGATATAATTGTAAAGTTAGTGGTTGAAGGATTGAGGGGGAAGAAAAAGGCCAATAATAACATTGAAATGGGAACAGATGACAAGGAAGATTAGATAGTACTTTGTTCCATCAACACCCAATGTCTTTGGGCACCAGGAGCCTTGCCTGTGCAGCCAAAAAAAAATCAAACATATACTATGCCTGAGGTAATGTCTGGATAAAATTATGGAAAATTCTATGTCTGATGCCACATCTGGAGGAAAATAGCCAAATTTAAGGATTTTGCACAAGGGACAAACAGCTTTTGTTGCCAGGTAAAGAGGTGGTAAAAAGTAAACAACTATGTTAAATATTTGATTCCACATTTGTATCAAAAATGATCAGTTAAATAAAATAAAAATTTTCCTGCTTGTGACCTTTGTGGAAATGAGTGATAAAAAGAAAATGTGGTTGCCGGAGCAGGAAGATAAAGATCAACCCTGATTCGCCACGGCAACAATGATGAGGCGACGATTTAATGTGGTTGACAGCTCGTTCTGACACGAGGAAACAGAAACAAAGAATTTAATTAGTTGCCAAGAAATTAAACAAGCTGGCCCGCATAGGTTTGTCTAATTCCCCGGCAATTATTTAAATTCTTTGTTTCTGTTTCCTCGTGTCAGAACGAGCTGTCAACCACATTAAATTGTCGCCTCATCATTGTTGCCGCGGCAAATCAGGGTTTATTTTTATCCTCCTACTCCAGCAACAACATTTTCTTTTTATCACTCATTGCCGCAAGGATCACAAGCAAGAAACCATTTATTTTATTTAACTGATCATTTTTGATACAAATGTGGAATCAAATATTTAACATAGTTATTTACTGTTTACCACCTCTTTACCTGGCGACGAAAGCCACTTGCCCCTTGTGTTGGGATCAGGGATCTAACATGACTTTCAGGGGTCCTGCTTTTGATCCAGCAGATGCCAGCTGCTAGGACCTGGGAAATTCATGTCAGATGGCTGATCCCAAAATCCCAAAATCTGGCCATCTTTTTCTGCAAAGATTCTTCAAAATTCTGTCCACATCATGGATTAGGCCTTGCTTTTGAACAAATTTTGTCCCCACATTGGATCAGGCATTAATAGGTAGTAGTATTCAGAAATCTCTGCTGTGTGGCTACAGTCACAGACAAACAAAGTCGACAAAAAATATCAAAGTTTACCAAATTTTCCAAAAATAGTCTCAATCAACATGGATTGATGAGACGATTTGAATGATACCAATTTCATCAAATTTTATTGAGGCCTTCCCCCATAAACTTCCAAATAAGGTTTTTATGCCCTCAAAAATAGGTGGGACCGTGTGAATTACATCAAAAATCACGAAAAATAGTGCAATTGACTCCTTTTGATGAGAGGCTAATGGTCCCGTAATATTGGAAGGTTCCATCGAGCCATTTTGGCTAAATAAATTCAAAAAGAATGACCTAAAATAGAAATTGATCGGTAATCAAGCCCCGCTTGGCGCCTTCCGAGACCTTTAAACCTCAGTGGAAGAGATTTATACCAGAAATTCTTACTTACAGGTGGTTAAGGGTGCTGCTGCTGCTGCACAAACCATTTTCAGCAATTTAACTTCATCATGAGCCACTTTGAGGTAAATTTGGTTGCCCATGACCCTGAATTGGGACTATATACTTCAGCCAAAATTTTGGCTGAACACATCCCCTCGTGGGAAAAACTTCGGAGGTGTGTTTTTCAACATATTTCGACAAGCTGATCAAGATTCTGAAAAAATATTGACAAAATATTGCCTGGCAGCTGAGATATCAAAATTGTCGACTTTGTTTGTCCATGACTGTAGCTAAGGCTAAATATAAACTAGAATCCTGAGTATCTACCTATTCTCATTGGCCTCATTGTCCATATCCATCTCATCATCCTCTGCACCATTTTTTGTCTTCCCAGTCAACACAGTAACTGGCTTTTTGATATCTGAGCAATCACTGTGCACCCTAGAACAGATGAATTTCCTGGGTCACCAAGGTTTTTTTACTAATCACCAGGTTATCAGGTACTAAACAGGTTAGCCCAAAACAGGTTCTTTTGACCTCTTTCTGACTGGTTATTTTTTGCCTTGTTTAGTGGATAAAGTTTATCTTTTTCCTGAACATCAAATTTTACCTAGTTGTTTCTCATGTTGGTGAACAAGTCAAAATGGCCATGTTGCTGAACATGAAATTCAAGGATTTGTTACCAGGTTATTTTGACTCATTTTCCTGGTGGATACATTTCAACCTCATTTTTGCTATTTAGGTAAGTGAGAAAAACAACATGATATGCAATCTGGCAGAGCAACCACTGCAATGGGGTGTACATGGGGTGCACTTAAATTGTGCTGTATAAAGTCATATATGTGTGCATGAGCAATATTCATAAGGTAAAGACACAAAGTCCTGAGTTCAAGCCCTGAAGAGAGCATCTGTCTGCAATTAGAAGTTATTAAAGTATACTGTTGATCAGTACATTAGTGAGTCAATAATAGATAAGGATGGGGTGGATAAAATAAATGTGGGTTGAAATTATCTCTTTTCCCCTCATACCAAACTGTCAGAAAGAGGGTAAAAATAATCTGTTGATTAAGTCATTTTACCTTGTTTACAATACCCATGAAACTACTCAAAAAAACCTGTTAAACAGGTTGCCCATAACAGGTCAATCAGTCATAATGCATGTTATTTTTACCTGTTAGCAACCTGGTCCAGATAACCTGTTAAATAAGTCATTTGACTGACAACCTAGGTATTTTACATTGATTGCCAGGTATTTTTTCCTCATTTACCCAGTTTTTTACCAGGCCATTTTAATCTGTTCTAGGGTGCACAGTGAATGGAAAACAGGGTTCATTGGCTGGCAGAGAGGTAATAAAAAGCAGATAATTATGTTAAATAGTTCATTTTACATTAGTGCTAAAAATGCTCAAATAAAGAAATTTCATTGTTATTTCAACTTTGCAGTCACAAAAAGGTGTTATCATGTATATAAAATATTCATTGATGATTTGTTGGTGCAGGAATGACTGAGAAACAAAAGAATTTGTTGCCAGAAAAGGAAGATAAAGAAAGACCCTGCTTTACCTGACAACAATAATGAGGAAACTATTTCATGTCATTGAAAGGTCTTTCTAGCATGAGGGAACATGAAACAAAGAATTAAAATTATTTCTCAGGGCCCCTCTGTCCATGAGGGTCATATTTCATTTCCTTTATTTATTTTTACAGTGCCAAGAAAGACCTTTCAATGGTATTAAATAGTCTCCTCATCATTATTGCCAAGGTAAAGCAGAGTCTTTCTTTATCTTCATTTCCTGGCAACGATACTATCAAAAGTCAGGTACTTGACCACCTAAGCATTCCTGGTGGGCACCAGCTTTAACAAGCAATGATAAACTTGTAGAACTTCACTCAGACATTGTCTATGGTCCTATAAAGGGAATATGATATTATCTGTATTTTTAGGCCTTGTGTTGCCTGCACTGTGAATATTTTCCAGTGATGGGTACCAAATTGGGCAAACCTGGGAAGTCACCCACCTGTGGGAACCTATGATTAAATAATGAGCCTCTTCATCATTGTCTGTGCACCATGCAACATCTCATCTCTGCATGCTAAAATATGTTTACATGTATAGTTGTAAGTCTAATCTACCAAAAATAACTATTCTAAGTATTTCTGCTTGCAAGCAAGCCTTGTACTGTGCCTTGTCAATAACCCTTTCTCAACAACATTTCCACTCTCTCCTGGCTCAATGCTTGGTTCATCATCCAAAACAGACCCTTGGATTCCAGGCAAGGTTGCTGAGATGGTATGACTGTAGATACTAGGGCAGCTATAAAAATCACAACTGTTGCAGTTTTGGGTGGTGCAAGATGTGGATGAGGTCTTGGTTGGGGACAGATAATTGGCAGCACTTCATTCTCTTCCTCATTGTCATCTGGTAGGAACAGAGGTGCTTTTTCCTGCATGTGGTGATGGGCAGGGGTCAGCCTGCAGGTTGGTGGGTTTACAGTGGGGTTTGAATAGATAAGCATGTAGAGGGATTTTTCCTGTAAATTTAGCAATTTTTTTGAAGGGAACTGGAGCAGAAATGAGTGAGCTACATCATCACAAAGTTTGAGGATAAATTAATGACAAGTGCAGTCACATGGTGATGCACAGTGTCATGGGTTTTGATCAGGCCACACCTGTGCCATATTGGGCAATCAAATGTCACATTGTGACATCAAAATTCAAGATGTGGACTTCAAACTTGGCAAGGATGTAGCTACCTCATTTCTGCTCCAATTTGCTTCAAAAAAAAATCTAAATTTATAGAGGTCCCTCTACTTTCCTATCAAGTCAAAACCCACCAAAAACCTGCCAAACCCCAGCCTGACCCTTAACCATCACTACCTGAATGTGCACAGTGGATGAAGGTTCTGTTGAGTAACACTGGTTTCCAACATCAGGATATCATCATGATCTGTCAGAGCAGGATCAGAGTCTGACAGCTGTTCTTCAGAAAGCAGATTCCTGAGCTATCAAAGCTGTTGTTGGACCAGTGCCCCCACCTACACCATGACTGCACCTGCAACTGCAACCATGATTGCACCCACTACTTCCATAACCTTGTGTTGCCATTAGTGCTTGAAAGTCTGGTCCAGTCCGTTTTTTTGGCCCAAAATGAAAAGACCAAGACCAAGACGGGTCCACACATTTCCTAAAACATCAAAAGACTGGACCAGGACCAGAAAAGACCAAGACTGCGTTCTTTTGCAGTCTTGGACCGGTCTTGGTCCAAACTGGTTATAACCGGTTCAAGACCGGTTTTTCAACCACATATGCGATAAATTTTGTAATTGTGAGCTGTTAAATTTATTCCCATGCCTCTTAGCTTTCAAACAAGCGCAAGAACGTTAAATTACGTTGAGAATTGATGTATATACAAAAATACTCAAGTACATCCACCATTTTCATGAAAATTTTTATGGTTTTGTACATATCTTTCTCAGTTTTTGGCATAAAAATATGATCTTAGATGCATTTTGAAGGGTTATTATGTAGGTACAAATAAACTGACAAGACTGGTCCACGTTAACTGGCCTTTTTGCGGTCTTGTAATCTCAAAGATGAAAGACTGAGACTGCAGGTCCAGTCTTTTGCAGTCTTGGTCCAGTCCAGTTGCAGTCTTTTTTCAGTCTTGGGACTGGACTTCCAAGCACTAGTTGCCATCCACTCAGCCAATATTCTGGTCTTCTCTGCTTCCTTCTAATCAATTGCCTTTCATTGAGCCTTGAATTTTTCTGATGCCTTGAACAGATCATGTATAGCTGATTCTCATGTCTGTCAAGCAAGCAAATCCATCATCTCTGATGTGGTTGTGTGGTGTGCTTGGCCAGAAGTAAGCTTTTTCACAGCCTTCTGCTGGTTTTTGGTGAATTATTTCTGATGCAACCATTCATTCTCAAGGTCCATTAACTTTATCTGAGCATAGTCCTACTCTAGCACAACCCCAGCTCACTCAATACTGCCTTGTAACCTTATGTTCTCTTCTCAAAATGCTAGTCCTTGCTTCTGCTAAAGTTTAACCCGTCAACTCCCTCACAATTCAAGAGCAAGTTTATGAACTATCATGTTCTCCCTCATAAGTGTCTCTGCTGTAATCACAGGGAATATTGCCGTGAATCCACAAACTGTGGAATACTTCTCCACATATTTCTTCCGCATTGTTCTCATTTTATCCACAATGCAAAGTATTGGATTTACAATTAATATGGGTATATACAAGAATAGTAGTAGTGGGATGGAATATATTGACTAGAAATAGTGGGATTAGACCGCAAAGAGTGGGATTGAAATGTTGATAGTGGAATTGAAAATTTTGATAGTAGGATTGAAACAGAATAAGTGGGATTCCATCCAGATAGTGGGCCTATACTATGAGTGTCTAGGAGTTTGATATGATTTGACCTTTGGCTAAATTATACCACAACCACTAATCTCTGGGCCTCCAAATCTTGTATAGTTGTAGGTATGTATCTAATGAATATGAATCTATTTTTTAATTTTCATTGCACAGTTGTGGAAGCTGAGATTCCCCCTTCCTACTGACACGCTCTGTCCTGTCGGAGTTCAAATCCAATTAGCCCAATATCACGCTTGTCACACAAAAAATCAAAATCTGTTGCACTATAAGCAGAGTGCTTCATATTTCTGCTCAACTTTTTGTATTTAAAGTCGTCTGGTTCACTAGTGGATGTTTGTAAATTTTTTTAGAAAGCCTAATGCAAAGGATCGGATTAGATCTTAGAAAACATTTGTTTACACCAGGTGTTTTGATGGGCCGAAAACCACCTTTTAAAATCCTGGGCTCGTCAGACTCAACTATTACACAAGAAAAGTCAATATTCCTATTGGTGAAAGCCATAATTAGTCCAGAAAAAAATCCCAGAAAGCCTGTGTCAAGACTTAATATTGAGGGAGAAAACAAGGGGGTCGTTTTTTTTTTTAAGCCCTTGGAGCTTGACCTACCTACCTACGTAATCAGGCACGTACCCATATATGGTAATGTGACATAATCATCGTGATCGCTTCTTATCTCGCAGGCCTCGCAAACCCAATTTCATGGAACAATGTCCAATGAAATGCAACCTAGGTGATAATAAAATGTAGGTGAGTGATATAAACCTTTGTTTGTATGGAACATAGTCTTACCCATTGTGTTTCATGTCACAAGGCATGTATTGTACATAAAGTACACAGCGCATGGTAGCTGACACAACCTAGCCCTTACGTTGGGTGTTGTTGTGTAGAGGCGTGCTAAGCAACTGACTAGCTAGAAGTATGAGACTTATATTATGAGGGCGTAAGCTGGCCCTTTATATACCCTACAGGATGGTCCGTGCTACTGTGTGTACGTATTTGACATAGAACAATGTAGAACAATGACTATTAATAGTCCATTGTTCTTGGTTACCATTGTGACGTGTATAGTCACGTGATTGATTGTCAACACTCCCCCTCAAGTAGTGCAGCGTTAGCGCACATACTTGTCTGTGAGTACAAGTCTGGTTTATAGAGTATAGAATTCTATGCCAAGCTCCTTTCTATGTTTCAAGAAGAGCGTTGGTCCCAGATTCTTGGTGAACATATCGGCCACGTTCTCCACAGTGGGAACGGCAAAGACCTTGACTTGGCCTTTCTCGATTTGTTCTCGGATATAATGATAGCGGATCTCGATATGCTTAATCCCTTTTTGAGTAACGGGATT
>KN838664.1:77533-95276 GCA_000827195.1 Laccaria amethystina LaAM-08-1
TGACGGATCTTCTCCGTAATCAGACTCGTCATCTCCGAACAGTCCCGAATAGTGGGGGTTCGGGCCGATGCCTGTGTGGACACTAAAGGTGTCCTCCTTCTCTCCAAGGGATACCGTATCTTCGTTGTCAGATGGTACATCAATCACCATTGCTTCCACAAGCGGTGTGAGTGGCGCCATTTCTGGCGTTGGAGCCCTAGGTGGATCCACGAGCGTGTATGCTCCCAACTTTACAGTTGGGGCTCCAAATGCTCCGTCGGTGACTTCCTCCAAGGAAGCGATTCCCTCAAACTCTTTCGAGGTTTGGATAGTGGGTGTGACCCCAAGGCGACTCATAAGATCGCGGGAACACTTCACATGGGGATAGGGAGAAAGTCCACCAGGGTTACTAGGGTTTCTCCATGGACCACTTGACTTCTCACGCCGGGTCAAAGGACCGGCAGCACTGAAGGAAGTCTCAGTGTGAGCTGTGGGAGTGGGTAGAGATGGTGTATCGGCGATATGCATCGCCGCTGATGCTAGAACAAAATCGGAGTTGTGGGAGTCAGAAGCTCCAACCATATGGTTGTGTGCATTCTTTCCCTTTCCTCTGCGTCTGAAGGGGCGTTTCTTCTTCGTATGCTGATCGCCGGATTCGGCGTTCTGCTGTTGACCCTTGCCCTTGATAGCGGTGTTCCGCTGAACCTGTGTCTGCTGTTTCTGCTGCGGTTTACTAGCCGGAGCTTTGCCTTTGTCGTACGTTGTTCCTCTGCGTGGCTGTTGGTTCGGATGGATTCCTCCGAAGCGTGCAGCCCAGACATCATGAATGGATTGCATGAGGTCAGCTAGGCTGAGAGTTGTGATGACTTCGTCCTTGAGGGTGGACTCAAGGAGGCGTTGGTAGACAGATTCTTGACCAGGGTTAGTGGTCAGCGGAAGGTTGGAGAGGAGGATGACAGCGGCCATCGGGGCGCTTATTATTCGAGATGGTAGGGCCTGGTAATGATGCATGAAGGTAGCGAGTTGAGGGTTGGGATCGGAGAGATCGATCTTCTGGTCTTTGATGTACCGGAAGTGTTCCAGGATCTCCATAAAGGAGTGTTTGGCGTATTTGTCTTTGAGCCAATCCCAGGTTTCGTTCGATTCTTCTCCTTAACTTGATCCCAGATCCCTATCTGTAGGGCTCGGCTAAAGATTCCCATTGCTTGGGAATTCGCATCGTTCCAGGTGGAAACCTTTCGGTTGTACTCGGCGAGAAGGTGATTATAGTTGGTCATGCGGACCTGATATTGGGTCCACATGGCGTTGAGTCTGTTGAGGTCGGTTCCTGCGGTTGTATTGTCTATAGTGGTAGGCTCAGCGGGAGCGGTAGGATGTGAGTTGACCACAGGGAGAGTAGATGCTCCGTTGACAACCGAATAGACCTTGGCCATCATGAAGATGCCAATCATCTTCTCAGACCAGCCCTGGAAGTTGCTTCCATTGAAGCAAGGGATGTCGGAGACATTGAGAGAGGTGGACTTGTTGTTGACGGTGGACATTGTAAGTTGAAATCTGAAAGATAAAACTTGGGTGTTTGTCAGCAAACAGGTTGACTAAGAGCGTGCAGCCTAGGAGGCGCACAACACAGCCTGTGCTCGACGTGAACCCGACTCCTTAAGAGTCATTGTCCAGACGGCATTGCGTTTGGCGTTCAGCCCTAAGGCGAACAACCTAGACAGCGCTCAAACCCTAAGGCGAGCAGCTGTTGCAACGTGCAGCCCAGAGGGCACACAGTAAGCCCAAGGTGCTAAGGTTTAGGCGTTGTCAGAACTTGTGCAGCGCTAGCGCACGTCGTTCGACATTGGGGCCCATAACCTGTCGCAAGGCATGTATTGTACATAAAGTACACAGCGCATGGTAGCTGACGCAACCTAGCCCTTACCTTGGGTGTTGTTGTGTAGAGGCGTGCTAAGCAACTGACTAGCTAGAAGTATGAGACTTATATTATAAGGGCGTAAGCTGGCCCCTTATATACCCTACAGGATGGTCCGTGCTACTGTGTGTATGTATTTGACATAGAACAATGTAGAACAATGACTATTAATAGTCCATTGTTCTTGGTTACCATTGTGACGTGTATAGTCACGTGATTGATTGTCAACATTTCACAGTTCAGACAGATTTTCGTTCCACAATGGTTCTTTTCAAGGTTGGCAAGTCCTGCAGTTCCACAAGTATCTGAGTTTTGCAATCGGGGCATATGGTGTATCCATTGTCAAGAACGGGTATCTAAACATTTTGTCAGTAACTTGTAAAGTGATCTTTAGTGAATATACTTCTTCAGTCATGCCAGCATCACTTCATCTTCAGAACAGGTTTTGTGATATTAAGACTTGGTTGAGAAAATTTATTTAAGATTAGATAAGATTAGAAAAATATGACATCATCCTTAAATATCATTGAATTCAGACTGATCTACATGTTTAGGAGCTTATTAGGACCTATTAGGACTCAAGCCTGCAGAGGATAACCTTCCTGGAACATTTCAAGACAATTTTATAAGGGATTCCTTTTTTTTTTCTTCTCGGCCACAGGCCGACCTACCTATCCAACCCCTGGTCGGACTTTCAAATCCTAAGACCCCCTTGGGAGAAAATTGAGGATTTCAATCTCCTGAAACATATCAAACTCCCAGACACTCATAGTAATATAATCCCACTATTACTATTCTCATAATCCCACTACAGTCATCCACCCACCAATGATACGCCACCATCATTTGATACACTTTTGACTAGCTAATATCTCACTCAATACTACATCGATATTTGTGAAATAAATTCTAATGTGCACTATATGTTCGCATCTACCATTGTACAAGATTTGGGCACCCTTGAAGCAGTATTGGTGCTGCTGTGAAAATTTCAAAATGGACTGTTTTCGGAAATTGCTGCCATACAGTCACACCCCCCAATGATACACCCATAATTTTGGTTTTTCTTCATGACATGTGCTTCAAATATTCATGTAGTTTTTATGGCTGAATGTTGTACTTCAAATTATTGGATGCAATTTCTTAGTTTCAGTGTATCATTAGCAGGTGGATGACTGTATTATATAATCCCACTACTACTATTCTCGTCGTCACCCGATCAATATCCACGGCTGCACGAGTTGAGGGCAACGCATACCTGGGGGGCTAAGTTGACTAATCTGATGATAAATCTGAGGAGACAACCGGTGTGTATTTTTGCCAAAACGGACGAGGTACATTTGTTTCTATGAGCATTTTTTGAGTGTTGAGGTGCCCACATTGTTCGCAATCAAGATTAACACTTTATTCCATTTGATTCTTTACGTCCGAAAAAACGAGGAAACTTCGAACCTCAAGATTGTTCATTTTTACCAAGAAGAAGAGGGTATTCCTTCTGAACTTGAAGCGAATTTGAAGAGTAAGTTTTTATTCTATTTTTTCATATATTTGACGAACTTGTTTTCAGTTTTAGATGAAGCGTTTCCAGAGATAACTATTGATCTCGTATGTCGACTACTCGTTATTACGCCTTTTTATTGAACATCTTTCTTTATAGATTTTGGTGCAAGATTCTTTTAATCCCAAGAACGTAGCTGCTCTGGCACACCATCTGGATATTCCTCCATCCCTCATGTTTATGAGCTGTCCCGGCCCAAATTCAGGTATTCTGTCGCCGGTTTTGGCACGCGCATCATATCCCTTTCATAATTCAAAAGCCGCGATCTCAAATTCGTCATGTATCACGGAAGTCTTCAAGCATTTGCAGCCTTTCAATCACATAGCGGCCAATGATCATTTGGGCAATACAGAAATCCAAAACATGAGAATTCGTAAAAATTTGCTACTTCCACTTCGCGCAATTATTCATAACCGCCATTCCTACACCGCTGCATTTGGTTCCTCATTCTCAGCGGCTGCAGTCGAGCTAGCCTCCGCGGCGTATTTGCGCTCGTCAATCCCGAACGCCACTTTAAGGATAGTTGGTTGGAAAGATGCTATTGTCAAGCCGAAGGGCTCCCTGATTCTTGACTCCCACCCTTCAGGAAGACGCTCTTCGATGAGGATGGACTCGAGATCAGAAGCGCGACCGCCGAATATCGTCAAGAAAATTGAAGCGCTGCATAAGAAAGTTGAGGTAATAGATAGAGGAAGGGAGGGAGAATGAGAAGACGCACTTGGTGCTACCAACAATCTTGTGGAACAGGTCTAAAGAGAACTCGGGGTTGTTGGCACGAGACTCTGCACGACGCTTGGAGGAATAACGAGAAAGGTCGGCTGGGGTAAGGAGCACGTTTCCTTCCTTGTCCTTCCCTGATGCAGAGTTGAGAAGTTCCCTCACGAAAGGAAGGTGGGGCTTCCCTTGATCTTTGATGAAATGAATATCTTTGCCTGTTCAATTTGGTCGGTTACGTTTTGTTACAACATCGGAAAAAAAGAACTCACGAGTTAGAGACGCATCGTGTTCAATGCCATTGTGAAAATCTAAATCAGCTAAGTCGATCTTATCCTTCTTGTAACTCTTGTTCAACATCCTAGCAGCAAAGTTGGGAACGAAGAAGCAGAAAGAGGGTGCAAAGTTGTAAGTTGCCCTAACTGTGCTATACAACTCCGGGAACGAGATGTTCTTCCCATCGCGAGGTAGGATACCTGTCAAGAATCCAACAAGGTTGGCATACATCGCGACCAACAGATGAGCATACCATGATTCGCCAAAGCGTTCAACCCAGGACACGAGCCCCGACTGTCTCCCTCCTTCGGTGCGATATACTCAGGCCACTTCCCGCCTTCTCCAGGATGGCCCGCGGGGGTTACATGGTCCACCTTCCTGCTCGGCGTCACGAAGTTGATCAAGGTCAATCCGAGGTCCCATGAGAAAACCCCAGCGTCTTGGATGGCTCTGGCGATTGGGGTTACGAGGAACATGGCGCTGGAGGGAACTTAAGTGGTCATATGGGCAGGCAGCCTTTTATACACCAGCTTGCCAGATACGAAAAGGAAGCAGCGGAGGACCTGGGAAATTCACGTCAAATGCCTATTCCCTGTGCGGACAAGAATTTGACGAAAATCCGGATATGCCTCAGGACTGTCCGCACAACATTTTGAGAAAATTTTGGAAATGCGTAAGGTGGATGTGCCAAAAGGGGGCAGATCCTCCAATCCCAGATATGGTTCTCACAACTGACACTGGAGACAATTATTATCAGGGCAGGTGACGGTCAACTGAATTCCGCATAGATCTGAAATCGGCCCCTTTCTCTCACCTTGAGCGCTGCATGTCACGACGCCTTTCCAGCGCTCCTCATCGCCATGAAATTGTATGCGCCGTGGATCTTGAAGCTGAAGATCTTCGCGCTTGAGCCAAATTTGGTTCCCAAGCTTGGAGCTTAGATTGGTTGCAAGGATCACAGGGGTTTCCTTTAGAATCTCGTAGACTTTAGATGTGCAGATAAGCCTCAAATAATCGGGTGTATTAGATGGTAGGAGAAGATGCTTGGCAAGACGAGGGTAAGAAAGAGGCTCTGGAGCGTTTGAAGCATATTCGATGGTTGCATAAATCTGTTGAAGGAAGAACAAGGGTTCCAACACTCACTAAATCCCTCCAACCCCAACAACGGCGGGTATCACATAAAAAATGCCTCCAAGAATATCATTCCCCGCAAGCGCGCTCGCCGTGAACAGGCCCAAAACCCGTCGTTTTTTCATACACTCGATCCATGCTTTTCCAGCATCACGATCTTATTCAGTGAGCTTTAGACTCGTCACAGAGCCCCAACCGGCAAACTCGAACGAGATGGTGAGGTTTATGAAACGGGATGGTATGCCAGCGTAGTTTTTGGAACCAGAGTTGTCCATTGGTCGAAGTCTTTGACGGCGTAGGATTATGCCAAATTGTGAGTCTGGAAAGGAGTGTCTGAAACATACATTTCAGGACTTGACAAGTTGTGCAACTTTGTTGGATTGCGAAAAGCCACTTACCGCCCTGAGATGAACGGTTTATTGGAGGTTCGATCGCGATCCACGGCCTCGGCGACGAGATTTCGGTGTCTTCCATGTATTTATGACAATGTCCCGTTGTAACTTTAGTCCACGGCCCAGGCGCGATATTTGTCGCGAGTGAAAGAAAACAACAAAAGGCGACGCGACGCTGGTTTTATTAGATGGGTGGCAAATCTCCAGTGAAGAAGGGGCGGGTGCAGTCGAAGGCACCGAGCACCTAATTGCTTACAGTGAACGTTGGGGTCTGCAGTTGTCGTTTGAGAAGGAAGTAAATGAATTGTCCGATGTTAGAAGCATGGTTCACTTTTTCAGCGAGCTGGTCAAAGATTTCAATGACCTGTCGGCGTAACTCATTAGCAAACGGATCTCGCGGGGAGGTATGAGCACGGGATCCCGTCCAAGTGCAACGTGACTACCTCACTTGCTGTTCCCAACCATCACAACCTCTTAGACAACATGGCATATGTACAAGTCGAAGCAGACGACGTGTGTACACCCGCTCCCTTCCTTCTTGTTAATTCATTACTTTGACAGCAACGACTAGAAGAAGGCCCAGAGGGTCTCCAATTCAAATGTACGCCTCTTATCCTCGGGCCCATTCATTCAATCTCGCGGGGGTACTCATACTCTGTTTTATTGTAGCTTTCCTGGGCGCAGATGGGGGTGCCACTGGTGGTTCGAGCCAGGCGAAGAGTCCTGGTGTGGGGAACGCCGATCGAGGTGTGTATTCCTCGTACGCAGCTGCGCATGACACTAAGCAAGCACATAAAAAGGATACCTCTCCGACCAATCGAACGTCCCAAAAGGCTCGTCCGGATTCTGGACGGTGGAATACTACCAGCCCTACTTTGACGTGGACACCAAAACCGTGCGTTCCCCTCCCGTCTCTCCTTTGGGTTTTGGATCAATACGCACCAACAGGTCCTCCGAAGATGCTACACAACCCTCAACCCCCTCTCAGCCCCAACCTACACATCCACGCATCTCAATCCGGCAGACCTCTACGGCCCTTTCTGGACTCTAACGACCCTCATATTCGCACTCTACCTCTCCTCTTCCCTGGGTGCGTCTATCGCCGCTTACCTCTCTGCAAAAGGCGCAGAGTACGACTACGACTTTCAGCTACTCAGTATAGCTGTGACGTTGGTGTATGCGTATGGGCTAGGGGTGCCCGTGTTGCTTTGGTTGGGGCTTAGATATCTAGGTGTGGGCGAATGGAGTGTGGTGGAGGCGATTTCAGTGTGGGGGTATGGCCAATTTGTGTGGATCCCTGTGTCGGTAAGGGAGTCTTCCCTCTTTCCATGGGGTGCAGATTTAATGAGAAGCTGTGATAGGTGCTATGCGTCATCCCCGTTCCCATCCTGCGGTGGACACTCGTCGGAATCGCACTCTGTCTCTCAGGATACTTCCTAGGAGCGAACATTTACCCCATCCTTGCTTCCGTGCGTTCCTTTCTCACAATACCATTCAAATTTTACTGATGCACCCCCTCAGGCCGAAGCAAAAGCCACTCGCCTGATAATCATCTTCCTTGCGGCGCTGCAAGTCGGGATCGCACTATCATTCAAGATCCTTTTTTTCAGCTACTATGTCGTTGATAAAATTGGTGGCGATATCAAGGTTCCGGGGGGTGATGTGCCCGCTGCGGGGATCTCGACGGTTACGCCGCGGTTGTAGAGTAAGTACCCTATCTGTTACCCAGTTGACGCGTACGATTTCCGCGATGGTCTGAGTTTGAACTTGAAGTACAATTAAAACATGCGCAAAGCCCTCCTGATATCGATCCATTCTCACCTATTCTCATCATTCCTTGAGGCAGTTGCATATTGAGGTGAGTATGCATACCTCGTCCAGATTGATGAAAAAGATTTGAAGAGATACCAGAAGTATGCCAGAACATGATTGGCATCATTCTGAGAATGAGACCACTCGGAACGCTTTACTTCAACAAGTCGCAGTGTTAGAATCAGAAATGGACGAGACGCGGGCCCAAATAGCACAAAAGCAGGCCTTTTTGCTTGAACAAAAACTGGAATGTCGACAATTGAACTCACAACTCAATTCTCTATCCCCAATTGATCAACTTCCAGCAGAGATCAAGACTGAAATATTCTACAACGCCTTGTGCCCGCTAACCAAAGGGGGAAAGAGTCCCTTTTTTCTAGGCAAAATTTGCCGAGGTTGGAGGGATTTTGTTTGGTCGTCTCCCGTGCTTTGGACGAACATGTATCTCCGACTAACGAAAAAAGGATGCAAGGTTCAAACCAATCTTCTCCGGGCGTGGCTGCCTAGAACTGCGGGGTGTCCCCTCACCTTTTGTCTTGCGTCGGATTGGGAAGGTACCTATGACGGGAGCTCTGTGAAAGAAATTTTTTCCATGTTAGCGTCCGTCTCCACGCAATGGAAAGACGTCGAGTTCTCCCTTCCCGACAGCAAAGTTTGTTTTGACGCCATCTCCAAGGCTGAAAAATCCCTTCCTCTTCTCACCGCCGCTACGGTTCATTTTAGTTCAAATCAACGACAGTTTAATCTATTCTCAGTGGCCCCCCAACTCTCAACACTTTGTCTTAACAAAATACTCCTGGCCAGGGTTCTGGCTCCGTGGCACCAATTAAAGGAATTCACTGCGTACGATATTCCACTTCATGAAGTTCGTGAATTTCTCCAAAAGGCACCTAATATCATTCGCTGCACATTCGACGACGATGGGTCACGCATCCGGGACGAACCGCAAGACACGTTTGTGAAGCCCCTCGTGTTGGAACATCTGGAGTATCTCCAGCTCTGGGTCGCTTCAAAGGGGGTCGGGGTAACTCAAATCTTAGGGTCGGTCGAACTCCCTTCCCTGCGTGAAGTCTACCTCCACGGTCATTTCGGCTCCTCATCGCGGGCCATCTTGCCTGCAATTATGATATCATTTTGCTCCTCGCATCTCTTGGGAAAATTCACCCTTAGAGGTGCAATTACTTCCGACGATGAATTAATTCGGGTTTTGGGGTATATCCCATCTACAAAGGACTTATGCCTCGAATTGGGCGGTTATCAACAGGATGAATACGGTCCGATACTCACGGAAAGGCTCCTCCGACGACTCTGTCCGTCCCATGCAGATATGCTTCTGCCGAATCTGCGAAGCTTCACGTACTATGGCCCTAGTACATTGAACGAACACATGCATTTGTTCCGCGATGTGCTTGTGTACAGGTTCCGAGAGTGCGCTTTGCAACCGACCGAAGTGGACTCAAAGCGAGGGACTGTAGCCCAGATTCAGTCAGTGACTGTGTTGACCTCGTCTAGACTTGTCATTAGTCCGGATATACAAGAAGAATTAGATTGCCTTGTGAAAGAAGGCCTTGGACTTTCGTTAACGTCCACTCTCGAGTAGCCGATGGGATGGTCGTATGGTGGGTCGTGACGAGGCAGTTACCTATCGTACAGTCAATCGGCAACGGACACTTCGTCGTCGTCCGAGTCTGCGTCGGGTGGTTCTAGGAACAATGTCACGACTCTTCCATTTTCGCTGCTATCTCTTCTCCTCTCCTTTCACTAGTCGCCCATGACCAATTGCTCCCTCCGTTCCTCATTACTCGCCCCCCCTCCCTTAACATGGCGAAATAGACACTTCCAAAAGTAGTCCCTCAACAACTGTGCAGAACTGGATATTTATCATCGGCGGCCAATCGACGGCGGGATTCCGATGGAAGGTCTTGCCGTATGGCGTGATGGTGGGGGTCTTGGCTTGGGAAATTTTTGTAGTCCATCTAGTAAGGAGAATGTCAATAGCGTAGTCATTGAAGGAGTCGTGAAAGTAGGCCGCTGGTTGCGAGATCGCCGTCACGTTACAGCCGTCACAAACTTCCTGTCGTCGACCCCCATGGCAAAGCTCACTCTACAACAACGTAGAATACGCACCATAATATGGTCTGTACCCATCATGGCTGCCACTTCAGGTCAGTCCTTACTTCTCCTTCCATATTCACAACTCTCATACTCGCTCATGATCTCAAGTGGTCTTGTACAAAAGACACGTTCTGGGGGAACCACAACGGAAATTACCAAAGGCGTTGGATGCGGAGAACAGTGCTATCAGACTTGGTGACCCGGAGCCGCGGAGGAGGGACAAGGTAGACAGTTGACGGGAAGGATGGAATTCTATGGTTTTGGAAAGACTAAACTTGTCATCTCTATTAGCCCCCGAGTCTACGGCGACATGCCCATCCCCTGCGTGTATGACCTATACCTGCCCCGTGTATGTATGCACCATGTCTCCGACGCCTTTCATCACTTGCTCGTCGTCGTCGAATCAAAAGCGGCTTTCACTTCTTCGGGTGATATGATGCGCGTGCCAGGTATCCTGGCGGGATTGAAAGAGCGGTCGCAGTCCGCGTATGCAGCACCCGCGCCGAAACCTGTAGATAGTGCGACTGGCCATGTCCGTCCTATGAAAGGTGAGGCCAGAGACGATGTGAGAGGAGGTGGAAGGGGACGAACGGCGGAAGAAAATGACGGATGCGACGACGCCTACGCCAAGGCCTACTCCCCTGCGCGTGATGTGAGTAATTCGCTGGGATAAAGGTAAAGAGGGAGCGTACGCCTTGACGAGGAGGTCAGCCACTGGTTTGGGAATCGATTAGTTTTGTCGTGTTCGGACAGATATGGATGCACCCACAGCAGCGATCATACTATCGTTTTGTCAACCAAGGAACAATAAAATTAAAAAACAAGGAACACACCTTTTGACCAAGGATATCCTCGCTAGACGCTGGCTTTGACGCAGACATTTGCGTGAATGTTTTGGGTGTGTGGAGGAGGAGTGACAGGCCGGAAGTAACCGTTGAGCTGTGTTTCAAACACCCTGCACAGCCAAACTGACTGAGGCTGGCTAAAACTGCGCAATCATCGATATAATCCTTGCTACCAGTCTCTCAAAGAGTCCTCGAGGCTCGCTGCAATCATGGCACAAACGCCCATGATATCAATTCCGAAGAAGACTACTGAGGAAGTCGATTGGACCACGCCCATCCGCAATACCATCGCACAGTCCTACGGAGAGAGTCCAGATAACTATGCAGCTGAATGCGCCGCCCTCCAACGGTGTCGTCAGGACGCCGTCCGTGGTGCAGGGAGCGACATGACCGGTACGATACCACCCCAATTCGTTCATCACTCAATCAATCAATTAAACTAAACGCCCCCTCTACAACAGCCCGCGACCTCCTCTACAAATACTTTGGTCAGCTCGAGCTCCTCGAGCTCCGCTTCTCCGAAATCCGCGTAAACTTTTCCTGGCACGACGCGTTCACTTCAAAACTCATAACCCAAACATCCATAGCCTACGAAAAAGCGTCCATCCTCTTCCAAATCGCCGTCACCCACTCTGCCATCGCCACCTCTCAGAGCAGGGGGGACCCCGAGGGCTTGAAGCGCGCGTTTTACTACTTCCGGACGTGTGCTGGGATGCTGAGTTATATTAATGAGAACTTTCTGCATGCACCGAGTACGGATTTGAGTAGGGAGGTGGTCAAGTTTTTGATCGGACTCGTACTCGCCCAGGCGACCGAGGTCTTCCTTGAGAAGACGATGGATGAGATGAAGGGGAGTGCGTTGGTGCCCAAGATCGCAGCACAGGCTGCGGGACTGTATACCTCGCTTAATGAGCAAGTCAAGGAGTTCATGGGGAAAGGCATATTCGATAGGAACTGGGTTACTCTCATCCAAGCAAGCTCTCTCTCCCTCTCATCCTCATAACTTACTAAGTGAATACACAGATCAAATCAAAATATTACTCCTCCCTAGCCCAATACCACCGAGGCCTAGTTGACAACTTAGCCTCCAAACACGGAGACGCCCTCGCTCGCTTCACACTCTCCGAATCCCTCGCAAAAGAAGCCCACAAGTCCTCCACCTCCTTCTCCACCTCCTTCGTATCCAACCTCTCCCCAAACCTTCCCCCCGACGCTGGGTCATCCATGCTCGAAAAAGCCAAAACCCACCTCGTCATGTGTACGGACCGAAAAAACGAAGGCCAGCGCGAGAACGATATGATTTACAACGCCATCGTACCCGTCCCAGAGGCGTTGGCGGCGATTGATAAGTTGGTGGTGGCTACGCCGATACATATACACGACGTCTATGGTGCTCCTGACGTGCAAAAGACGATCGGGCAGGACTTCTTTATCAGGCTAGTTCCGTTGAGCGTCCATGAGAGCGCGAGTGTGTATTCTGAGGAAAAGGCCAAGCTCGTCCGTGCGGAAGTGGAGAACGCGGAGACTGTAGAGGGGGTAGCGAGGAGCGCGCTTGATGGGCTTGGAGTGAAAGAGGGATTGGTGAGGTATAAAGCTATGGCTGAGGGGAGTTTGGGCGGCGAGGAAGAGGTCCCTGTGGATGTACGACGGTGGAAGGAAGACATTGCAAGGATTGAGGAACGCGATGGGGTGGATGGCATTATGAAGGAGCTGACGAGGCTCAAGGAGAATGTGAGCCGTGATTTGAATGGGGTAGAGAGGGAGCTGGAGATTGAGAGCGGGGAATGTGAGGCGATGAGGGTGAAGTACCAACATCTATGGACGCAAGATCCTAGTGCTGGCCCTTCCAAATCCCTCCGGCAAGACTTGAAATCCCATCTTTCGGCACTGGAAGCGGCAGCAGCGAGCGACGCGCAGGTACAGGCGTTATGGGATTCTGTGAGGAGCGATATTCAGCTCCTGCTCAGTCCGAACGTGGAGCAGGTGTTCCATGAAAGGGCGGGGTCAAACACGGGACATTTGTTGGATTTGGACGTGGGCAGTGAGAGCGACGATGCGAAGGAACGACACAAGATAAAAGAGTATGTTGTGGAGATTGAGGAGAGGTTAGGGAGGCTGGCGATGATTTCAAAGGAGAGGAACGAGGTATTGAAAGATCTAAAGGATAAGGTAATGCTCTTTGCCTCTCTTTCATCCTTCCATTGCTCATGTTGTTTGTGTAGGTCCAATCAGACGACGTCTCCCATCTCCTCCTCCTAAACCGCAGAAACACAGGCGTAGAGCCTGCGTTATTCGCAGCTGAGCTGGAAAAGTTTAGACCGTACCAGCAAAGGCTCGCATCGACCGTACATCACCAAGAGGTTGCCCTTTCAGAGGTGACCACCCTATGGAAAGGGCTCAAGGAACTAGCTGGACGTGGGGCAGGCGCAAGAAAATGGGAGGAGAGGGAGAAGAGAAAGGTGGAGACTGTTAAGCGATTTGGGAAGGCGAGGGATGGGTATATGGAGGTCAGGGATGGGTTGGCGTACGTTTTTTTCTTCCTCCTTTCTCTTCAATGCCTGCAGAATACTGATGATGGAACGGGGTTGTAGGAAGGGGCTTCAATTCTACACGGACCTGACAGAGTTGGTGGTAAAATTGGGCAGTGGGACTCGGTCCTTCGTTTCTGAACGGACTGGAGAACGTGAGGCTTTGGTGGGGAAATTGGAGGCAGAGAAGAGGTTGTCAGCAGTAGCGGCCACTTCATCGCCTCCACCACTCGCTGCGAAACCCCCTCTACTCCCACCACCGCCGTTCAAACCCTATACTTTGGATAGCGCGTTTGATGCCATGAATTTGGGGCGAGGGTCTCCACAACAAACACAACAGCAGTGGCAGAATAGTGGTGGTACACCATCTTCCCCACCTCCTCCCCCATTACCAAGCAGGAACTCGTACGCAAGCCCACTGCAGCAGCCTCCCGCTCCGTACGGCGTTTCCCCACCAGCACCTGGCCCTTCACCTTACACACAATACCCAACTCAAAAGCCTACCCTCCCACCACCACCACCTTCTTCCCCGCCCAGATCGAGTTTCTTCCCCCCTCCTCCCATTCCGCCTTCGTTTTCTAGCATGTCTCAACCGGGGCAGGACCCGTATGCGAATTTGGGGGGGTTCCTTGGGACGGAGAGTTATACTCCGATTCGTAGGCAGAGTGTACCACCACAACCACCGTGGGGGCAGAGTTTACCACCACAACCACCGTTGGGGCAGGGTGTACCGCAACCACCGTCGGGGCAGAGTGTACCACCCCAACCACAGGCTGCTCTACCGCCAACATTGGGCCAGAATATGTTACCGCCACGACTGCCGACCTTCGCTGACCTTCAACGGCCGCCGCCTCGTCCCACATTCCCTGGATCTGTTTCGTCTGTCCATTCACCTCCTCAGCCGCCTCAACAACCCCAACAGCAGCAGCAAGAAGGATACGGGCAACGATCCCAACTACCGGGAGACGGGCTCTATTATCAGCCGCGGCCTGATATCCTCCAGCCTGGATCGGCTACGGGGTATGGTGTCGGTCAGCGTCAGCAGGGGACGTTACAGTATACGCCGCAGCTGCGACTACAAAACCCTTATACTGAGATGTTGCGTGCTATGGCTTTGGGGCAGGGCGCGCAGGGGTTCGAGAGTCCGCATTATCCGGCTCCTCGCCAGCAGCCTTGGGGTCAGAACCCGGGTCAGCCGCCGCCTGGGGAGTATGGGCCTCGGTAGGTTGGGTGATATGATGCATTGTTGAAGGATGGATGGGAGAAAGGGTGGAGGGAAGGTTGTTGTATAGTACGGTGTTCTCTTTTTTTTTGTAAGATAGAGCGGACATTGTGAACGACGACGGCAGCGAAGATCCAGGGAAAAGTTTGGTGCTCAATGATAGTAACGGAGTGTTTGGGTATACATCTAGGCCTATACAACGCCCTATGTACTTGCATAACACCAAAACTTCCTCGTTCCCCACCCTCCCAACCTCAATTCTTCGGCTTATCCTCCGGCTTACTCGCACCTCTAAACCCATAAAGCAGACCTCTTCCCCACTCCTCCACGCGATTATCCAGGAAACGGAACCCTGCAAAAAGACGCGCGACTTCCTTGTTCCACTGTGAAGTGAAGTACAAGGAGAACGGGTGTGTTGAGATGCGGGCTGCAGCCGAGGGGGGTGCTTGTACTAGAGCGGGTGTTTCGGTGAGGCGGAGGCTGAGGGTGTGCAGGCTGTTAAATAAGCAGGGTTGGTTGGTTGGGACCTGAGCGAAGAAGATGGAAGTGAGGACGAGGCGTACTCTCTTTGCAGTTGTTCAGTTCTATTGAGAGTAAGTTGGAGGTGGGTTCAGGCGATTGAATTTGTTTAATACGAACCGTTGTTGCATGAGATTCGAAAAACCATAGTACACCTAGCTTCCTCATCTTTTTAGTTTCTTGTAACGAATATTTGAAGTGTACTCACCCCTCCAGCAATGAGAGCACCAGAAGCTGGGCCTACAAGGGCAGACATAGTGCTCGACAATGATGGTGATTGAAGCTGAAGAAGGAAGTTTGTCCGGAGAATTCCGTGAGCACTTCTCGACTCCCCTTTTATTTGACCCCCACTCTTACTTCCTTAAAAGGAAGGTATGTCAAATATTTTTCCCTAACTTAAGACATACACGTGAGACAAGGCCGGATTTGAAGGCCTCTACATGTACCACGACATTCATTAGTAATTGTAAAGTATTGGAATGAATATAGACTGTGATTACATTTGTCACAAAAGTCCAAATGTGGTCAAGAAAATATACCAGAAAGATACGTTTCGGGCAAACTTACAATAAAAAAGCTATCAGTTCTAAAATAAGTGCCAAAGATATAATTGTCTTGTAGATCCTTATTTTTGTTTTCAAATGTTAAAGTGATTAACATTGATTGTACTAACGTCTTGTAGATTCTTATTGTTATTTCCTTTTGTTTTCAAATGTTGAAGCGATTAATATTGATCGCACCAAACGTCGAGTGCAATCAATATTAATCGCTTCAACATTTGAAAACAAAAGGAAATAACAATAAGAATCTACAAGACGTTAGTACAATCAATGTTAATCACTTTAACATTTGAAAACAAAAATAAGGATCTACAAGACAATTATATCTTTGGCACTTATTTTAGAACTGATAGCTTTTTTATTGTAAGTTTGCCCAAAACATATCTTTCTGGTATATTTTCTTGACCACATTTGGACTTTTGTGACAAATGTAATCACAGTCTATATTCATTCCAATACTTTACAATTACTAATGAATGTCGTGGTACATGTAGAGGCCTTCAAATCCGGCCTTGTCTCACGTGATAGTTCACACTGTACATTCCAAACAATACTGTACCTAGACTGTCCTAGGGTGTGACCTGTGACCAGATGGACAAAATTTTGATGACATCCAATGTTGGTGTGACTTGGGACAAGGTCTAAAATTCGGCCGAAGTGGGTGTTGATTGTTGGCAGAGGCATTCCTGAAGGGTTCATCTTACAGCTCTTTTCAAAGCTATACGGAATCGCGAAAAAGTAAAACGTCAGCTTTGCGTCATGTTTGTCAGGCACATGACAGGACCCCGAAACCGCTGTCAGTGAGAAGACGTGGGCAGAACGAGAAGTTCGCTCTTCGACCTTATCACGAAGGCCGCACACGATGACCGTACAGTTCTTTCTTTCTTGCCGCCGCTATGTCGAGCCATTCTCCTACACCAGATGGCCCACACAAGGTCAAGGTCATTCAAGTTATCCTCGCTTTCCATTCCCAAAATCCTGCTACCAAAAACAACTCGTCGAAAGGTGTAAAGAAAGCAGCAGCCTCAAAGGGCAAGGTTGAGATGAAGACCAAGGAAATCTCCTTCACCTTTGAGCCGTTGGAGGAGAACTACATATCTTTCCTTTCGGAATTGCTGAAGGCGCATGGTCAGGGCAGATACACCCGAGTCAAGAGTCACACATGGTTCAGTATCAAGGTCTCGTTGGGGAAGAAAGCGTAAGCCGACTCTCAGTTTATTATTCATAATCTAACTGTTCTTTACCCAGGAAAAAGGATGCAGTCGATATCGATGTTTTCACTGAATATGAGAAAATGGCGAAGAAAATTGTGGAGGAGCGGCCTTCAAAGTTGACCGTGTATGTTGACCTCGAAGCTGTCAAGGCTGGTCCAAAGGTGAGTTCTCAAATCTCAATTTGTGATCAGGACCTCATGGATCTCTAGCGACGTGACGACGAAGGCTCCATGAGTGAAGAAGGTAGCGAGGACGAAGAACATACCATTGTAAGTTTGACATTCTTCCTGGGCATCCAATATCTAATAGCTTTGCAGAATGCAAAAAATGTAGTCAAACGAGAGCTTGGACGCATCCGCATGCTCCTTAAGAAGAAATACGCCAACGATTCTGATGGAGGCTATACATACACTGCCAGTGATGGCGAAAGAGTTTCATTGACGCCAGCAATGATGTTGGAATGGGTTCGAGCAATCGTGAGCCATCCATTTTTCTTTTGGGATTCTTATCTTATCTTATACCAGTACGATGCAGAGGCTACTTCTAAACAACCCCCAAATTCACTCACTTTTGATCCGAAAACTCGAGCCAGGTCGTTGTTCCAAGGCTCGAAAAGGTCTGGTGGTGGCGGCGACATGCTTCAAACCTTTTCATCCATCCTCTCTGATGCGTGCGCACTCCTTGTTCCTGACGCTCCATCGAATCCTGTCATTACTGCCTTGCCCGTCACTCCACTCCCTCCTGCAGCTGTCCCCGACTCTCCTGCCAAGAACACTCCCACTAAGCTCACACGTTTTCTATGATATGTTGAGGAGAAGGAAGGAATACAGGACGCCCATGGGCTTGAACAAACTTTCGCCAACAATGGCTATGGCCCAGATGACTGGTAGCTACCATCTACATCATGTAGCCTCGACAGTTGCCGTGGAACATCTTGATCAGCTACCGGAAATGAAATGAAGT
>KN838665.1:21153-77368 GCA_000827195.1 Laccaria amethystina LaAM-08-1
TGCAGCGAGACGAAAGCCGATATTCCATAGTTTGGCAGTAAGGATAGAAGGCTTCGGAGATAGTCTAGATATTCCCTGTCATAAATGCCACTAAGACGAGAAGTTAGGCAGCGGTAAGGAATGAGGGTATGACCACGTACGGTCCTTCGTGTTCGACTGCTTCCCATGTCACCAAGAATCGGACTGTCGTGAGGTTAGCAAGGGAGTTGAAACAATGAGAAAAGAGGCCGCTTACTGAACGTCAACCCCCACCGGCGAAGACGCGCAAAATGCTCTGGAGCCTCTTCTAGTGGAAACGGCCGCCCAACGAAGGTGACAGACTTGTGGTCGCCTGGGAAATTCTCGTGGTCATGGTCGGCTGGACTTGAACAAAACAGAATGGTAATGGGCTTCCAGTAAGACAATTGAAACAGTGTTACAACCCACCTCTTCGAAGATCCTGATAAGTTCACTCCCCGCAAGTTGCAGACGCGCCCGTAAGCATCGATGAAATGTCGTCCGTGTGTTCTCAATCCCCCTGTTCCGTTCTGCGACCAGTCATGTGCGTATGAGGGTATAGATCCAGGTATATACGAGGGATTGTTTGAAGGGTGGGTGAGCTGAGAAATTGAATATGAACATCTGCTGCGCGGAAAAACTAGGTAAAGTACGAACCAGTGTTGGTGAGCGGTCTTTGGCCTCGACCTCTGTCACCTTCTCCGGCGCCACAGGCGGCGAGGAGGTGTCCTGTCGCCCGTCATCGACGAGGACAAACAACGCCTCGAGACTGGATGAGTTGGGCATAATATGACGGGAAGTGAGTAGTTGGTTAGGAGGAAGGATTGTTCTCGGATATTTATTTGTACACCATCTCTTTTTGGATAGAAATTGGATAGAAAAGAAAGATCACAGATACACAAATCTACATACTCATGATATCAACGTATCCAGATTGACCAAAGTATACCCGATGGCAACCGTCTTCAATCCCGGACACGTCAACGCGATCTCTTTGAGAAACGCCGTCTTCGCTGGCTCCATGGCGAGGTTCAAAGGGAGTTGAGGGTAAATGAGATGCTGCAGTCCAGGAAACTGCGCCACGAAATGGGGTATCACACCCGTCACCTCTTTCTCCCAAGACCGCGACAGTTCTAGCTTGAGGGTGGTTATCCCCTTGAGAGCTGAAAGTGGACCGCTCGGGGAGCCAACACGGCCTCGCGATGCATGTTTATCGAGCCACTGGATTGTACCAGGACCCGAAAAGAAGGACAGTCTCAGAGTCGTAAGCGAGGGAGTGCAGTGAGGAAGTAAGACCAGGACTTCGTCGAAGGTGTCATAGTCAAAGGCTGCTAGCCCGCGGTAGACTTCCGACACTATATTCAATGATTTGAGTTGTTTGCATGGGTATTTTCGATCCAGGAGCCAAACGATCAACTCGGGAGGGGATATCAGTGTTTCCAAAGCTGGAAGCAGATTCCAAGGACAGTGGTTATTCCCAGGGGCAGGACCGTCGAGATCCAAGCTGACAATGGAAGGATGTCGAGTCAGGAAATTGAGTATATCATTGAAGCTGATTGTTTGCTGTTCCATGACCCTACTGCAGGTAAGCTGGAATTTGGATAGGGATGGGAGGGTAAGCTTTGAGAGGAGATCGCGCCATGTGCTTGCGGAGATGTAGTTGGTTTTAAAAGAAACTTCGAGAAGGGTCTGAGAATTGGTTTGGAGTGTAGATGTGGTCCAATCCAGGAACGGGGGTTGGAAAAGCATTGGGGAAAGCGCATGGAAATATTGCAAGATACTGGCATGGGGGCCACCGCCCTGACGACTAGGGATAATAGAGAGAATGGCGCGCTTGGCAGCTTTTGGTAGATTCCTTAGTCGACCGCTGATCTTTTTAACGATAGGACGCTGCAAAAGAGTAGCACGGGGAGATGATGTGTTGGTTGACGGCGAATCAAAAGATGCCGAAACCATATCTCCGGCCACATAAAAATAGTTGCACTGTTTGGAAAGAACGATGTCAAAAAGCCAAATAACCCTCCTCGTCCATCGATCAAATACGCCATCTTTGCTAAATGCGAAGGTTGAATATGGCATGAAGAAGGCGAACATTCCCGTACTTGACATGCAGGAGGCAAGCCTATTAAAGCTGCGTACTTCTGGAAGAAGTCTATCCCTGTTGTAATTGGGGCCAATGACGAAAGATGTGGCAGGATCAACGAACAGCGCAATCAGAAGCGCACGCAGGAGATGTGCTGGCGATTGCTGTAGATAAATGCACCTGGTACTGACAAGCTTGGCTCGAGTGAAGACGACGGAAAGTGCCAGGAAGTGGAACCTCCTGCACGTCATGCTAAGCTGGATAAGGGACTCATCGTCAAGCGGGTTAACGATTTCAACGAGGAGCTCGTCCAGAAGATCGGGTAATCTTCTTACAACCGATAATGGCATGGAAAGCAAAGAAGGAGGAAGTCGTTTGGAAGAGAGGAATGTCGAGCCTGACCCCAAGTTTGATCAGGCGGAGGCGATGCGTATCTGAATCCTAATTGCTGGCAAAGTCACACAGGCTATACGACGGAATTGGCCCTAGAAGCGCAGACTCCCTTTAGGCAGTCTGGTCTTGCTTGAGCTTTCGAAGGGATTAGGTCTAACTGATCCTCGGAGCAAACTTATATGAGACGTACCCAGATCAAGCCTTTCCCTTTCCCTTTTTTATCCGCAATACGCAATGAAGTGGTCAATACAATACAACGAATGCTGAGGCATCTTGAAATTTGTTGTGCTTTACTTGATTGAACAATGACCTAAAAGTTGCCAGCGTAAGAATGTCAATGAACATTGCCGACATTATACTCCCCAAGAAAATCCTAACTGATGATCTCAACGCTCCATACCGTGAAATAAATGAGCCCAATGAATTCGCCGTATAGATGAAGGCCACCAAGTTGACCATACTGGGAGTCGGAACCAAGTTGGAACCAAAGTCTGTGATGGTGGAGGGCGAACTGGACTCGATCGGAAGTGCGATCGTCACGCACTTTGCACTCGGAGTGACTTCAATTCTTCCACCTGACCTCGACTATCTCGAAACTGATGTTGCCCACTGCGTTGCTATTGAATGCTTTTGTGAAGTTACAACAATGTCAAGGGTACATCTCTTGGATAGCCTCATCCCAATTCACCACCACTTCTCGGCTGCATTGTAGCCCTTTCATTGTCAATCTAGCATTTTGACGTTGCATCGCCTCGAAATCTAGTGCTGTGCCGCAAAAAGTTAATAAATTGCGTGTCGTTCGCTTGAACTAAGTATCTTCTCTTCAATGCAATCACCCAACAAGCCATCGCTCATCCATCTTCCAGATGAGCTCATCGAAAAAATCGTCGACCGCCTCGAAGATGAGTGCCTTATACAGCTTAGCGTGACATGCAAGAGGCTTCACTTCTTTGTCTTACCCATCGTCTTCGCCCGAGCTAATATCCTGGATAACAACGTCAATGAGGCCACATGCTTCTATTTGCACGACCCTCCGGCCCATATCCTGCGTGCACTTCAGCTCGCTTTGTTCATTCAGAACGTCGATTCCCTTGGCATCGCCTTTGGCTATTTCAGTCCAGTCCTTCCGTATGCCCGTGAGCTATACAAGCTGGTCACTCGCCTTCCATCCGTGAAAAGGTTCTATTTAAACTTATCACATTCACTGTTACCCGGTGCTCCCCATCCAGGGTGGCAGACGGAAGTTATTCGGCTTTTGGATCTTGTTGTCCAAAAGTCATGCGTGCTTTTGTCTGTGGCTGGTGGAGACGGAATTGCAGGAGGTAATGCATTGGCTACTGTGTCCCAATCACGTCCCACCATCAGTCCAGCTGAACAATCGAGGCGCTTGCTGGGGCACTTCCGTGGAGCCATGAAATATCTCATCCCCCAGAAGTTGGCGCGTCTGGAAAGCCGTAACCATTGCCATGGGTTACGCGAGTTCCGAGCTCTTTCCGTCGTCCTTTTCCACCCACCTTTTCTCGATTGGACGATATCCACACTCCAAACCAACTCACACACTCTTACCGTGGTTTCTTTTGAGATTGACAGAACCCCCACAGATACGTGGCAGTATATTCTTTCGAGCATCACTCTCCCATTCTTGTCCAAGTTTGAGCTTACCACCGACGGCGTGACCGTCGAGCAGCAAACAGTCAAATTTGACGACGTCCTCGGGTTCTTGACTAGACACCCTTCAATTGTCGACCTGGATCTATACTTTATCGCCCTTCCAGGAGGTCGTTCTCAGCCTCGGAACCTCCTTCCAGCTTTACAAATTCTGAGAGCAGATCCCTGGGTGATTTCTTGGTTTCTGAATTGCAAGCAGCCTTTTAGATATCTCACATCATTGAAAATGGTGTCGAAATACTCTCTGGATCCGGACTTTCCCTTCGATTACAACACCTTCGACGATGCGCTAGGCCTCCTTCCTCGCGGCGCACCGCAGATCAAAACCCTACATATCTCGTTCTATCCAGAGGCTGGTATCGCAAAATGGCTGGAAAAGCATATATCACAGGAGACCAGCCCTCTTGCCGCCCTCGAAGGGGTAACTACCCTCAATCTCTTCCAGTCTTGGAATATGTGGCAGAGTGATGTGATAGCTCTGATGCCCCATTTCCTAGCGCGGTTTCCTGGCCTCCAACACCTCACCTATACTCCACCACCAGCTAACGTGGAAAGGGTGATAAGGACATCGTTTATTAGGGAGATTAAGTTGGCGTGTCCTGGGATGAAAATCGTGACTATTGAAATAAGTTCCCCTGTCGATCTCGATACATTGAATCTGGACTAAGTATTGTTGATGCATGCATAAGCTTCGTGGAGTATTATTCAGTAGGTTTTGAACGTTGAAGCTTTGAAGTTTGGTGAGATGTATACGTATACAATGTTCGTGTCAGGTTCGTATGCCTCGTCCTGTGTCCCATGGCGAATAGTAACTCTTCTTAGCTGGGGCTGAGAGACAAGGTGGAGGTATAGTCTATTCTGGGTTTCTCAAAGTCCTATAGATGCTGGTATTGAGATCGAGACCGAAAGGCGCTTGAGCGCACTACCTCGGAGACTCTCAATTGAGGTCCTTCGCAATGCTACCGCAATCCAAGTTCTGAGAACAGTAGCCTCGTTTTTTTTTTGTTATCGATACCGAGAAAACGTGATGCCAAAGGTAGATTGAATTTCGAGAAGTACACAGCCGAAGCACTGAGTGGAAAAGTCACAGCCCCATCACGTGCAACTACACACGGCTTTCCTCCTATTTCGTTTTTTGGACCTGACCGTCGTCCGACGAGCTTTAGTCCGAGTGCTTCAACTGTCGGATATGCGCCGGAGTATTGCGGCTCCTCTAATTACTCGCAGCTACATTTTTTCCCACCTAACACCCTATTTGATTTTCTGGACCCAGCGGACAGGGTGTTCTGCAGAGTAATAAGAATAATAAAGGTCAGGTGTCATGTAGATGCAATACAAAAACTGTGACCATGCCTTAAAGCCAGGCATCCTCCGCAAGTCGTCCAAGTTGACTGCCAAAGAAAGTCCAGCCGATAATGTTTTCATCATTGCGCGGTCAGCAGCAAGTTGAGTGGCAAACTCGGTGACTACATCATGCTTCTCCTCGTCTGACAATTCCAACCTGGCATCTAATAGGCCGAAGCTCAAAGACACATGCTCCAGATGGGGAAAGAGGTAAAGCCACCTCTTTATTGTGAACAGCGAAGAATCATAAAAATTAATGGATTGGTTCAAAACGACACTCCTGACATAACTGAGGGAGGTGATGATTCGAGTAAATCTGTCTTCATGGATATGCCCGTTCAAGATCGAACAGATATCCCCATCTAGGCTATTTGATAACTGCAGAGATGAGATATGGGCGTGGGTGGCAATGGCTGGTAGGGGGTCCAACTCCGATTGAGCCAGATTGAATAAGACATGGACAGAGGAAAGAAGGGGCACCCTGTTCCGATGTTGGAGCAGCATGGTCACGACAGGTGACATTGCAGTTAACTGTGTCAAGTATGGGAGTATAATTGGGGGATCAGGAATATGAAGTTCCTTAAATGGGAAGATACCGTTGAGGTGTAGACTGGTGATTGATGGATGGCGATTGAGGAAGCTCCACAGACCCTCCCATATGAGATTGAAGCTAGAGGAGATCTTGACCTCTTTTAACGCTGGTAAATTCATGGATTCAGATAGGCGTGATAGGACGACCGGGATTATGGATGTGACATCGAGGTGAATGCAGACGAGGGATTCTTGGTTCAGCTCCAGCGTATCAATGATCCACCCAATAAAAAACGGTTGGAAGAGCCTCGGAGAAAGAATTTGTATCTTCGACATCCCATTCACATGGGGGCATGAACGGAGCCCTCCCAGCTTTCTCGTCCCCCTAGATTTAGTGCCTGTAGGTTTCGCAGGGGGAGGTGCCGCGACATGCAATTTGTCATGCAAGTAACCTATCGGGTCAAGCAATGTCAGATCTCTGCACCCACTCTTGGGGATTGTTTCTAAAAGCTTCAGAAACTCCCTTCCCCACCTCTCCATGATTAGGTAGGTTCCCTGTAGCCCGTACATGTACTGGATATATAGCGGAAGGCGTATCAGGATTTGACAAACCGGTGGAATGCGCACCAGTAAACCACGTAGACTAGACATGTCTGAGATCAATTGCTCAATCCCCGACGGGAAGTAAAATGTGAATGTTGAGAGATTGCGGACGAAAAGGGCCGTCCTTATGGCCTCTAGCAACTCTGGAACGGGATCATGACAATGAAAGAACCCGTTTTCCAGATTTTCCAACTTGTTGCGGGAGAAGAACGTAGGAAGGACCAGGAAATGAAGCCTCTTGCATGTAAGGCTCAGCCGACAAATGGATCCGTTATCATCCAGGTCTTCGACGATTTTCTCGACAAGTTCGTCCGGCAGATCAGTGATAGTAGCGTATGCAGAAGAAGTTTGTCGGAGAGGTCCATCGATTTTCACCTTGCGCCGCAGCCGTCTCTTCATTGTCGTTGGTGGTATGTCTCACAGAGTTTGAGAATCGGAACAGAGTTGACCTAATTGACGCCCTCCCGAAAAAAAAGTGACGTCAAGTGTCTTGGCCGTCAATACATACGTCCCACAGTCAAATGAATACTAAGAACATTTCATAATCGGAGTTTGAAAGCGTTGTAAAGTGCCTGAGTGGGAGGTCGTCGACTCGGAGTCCAGAAATCAGAAGTAAGAACGTCACCTGGTGTAAAAAGAGCGACGCAGACATCATTCATCAAGGAGATTTACAGGGCATGCCCTGGAGCAATGGTTGATTTAGGTTTCCTGGCTGATCTTGATACGTTGAGCCAGGCTAGTATTGATACACAGGAAATATCGTAGGTATTGTGCAACGTTATAGTTTGCTACAGGTCCGTAAGTATTGAGCAAATATTATGCGACATTTGCTGGAGTAAGGGGATTTCTGGAAGGTAATGATATAAAGACTTGGTATAGCATCAGGAAAACATAAGGGTTATCTTTGGGGTCTTTGTCTCAGGGAACTGCATCTTTGAATGCTTTGTCTTTGTAAAAGCGGTCTTTCAAGACCTTTGTCTTTGGATATGAATCTTTGGTATCTGACATAGAGCTTTCATATCTTTGAGTCCAAAGCTTGGTCTATTGTATCTCAATGTCTTTGGTTGCAAGGGCCATATATTCTGGGAGGAGATTGTTATGAGCTATTCCTCAGCCGCACCACCCAATTCCGGGGCAATCCATAGTTAAGACATCATATACACATGTATCAATTAGCAACCACACCAGACTCCATACACTTCGGCGCTAGCAAGACCCACTCGGCATATATCCTAGATATTCCAACTTTAAATCCAACACAACCCCGTCTCACCCTCAAAGCTAAGAGCCTCCTCGGTCTCCCCAGTGCATTGCGCAAAGCAGCTGAAGTTGACCACAAGTCATGTGTCCAGAACCCGTGCGAGGCGCTTTGGGCCGGTGAGGTGGGGTGAATGATCAGGAGGGAGTAAAATTTAGCATTGAATTTAAGTGGGAAATGTCTTGAGGGCTTTCGCAAGTTGTCGTAGAATTGCACACTGGCAGATCGATTCTTCTTAAGTTCGTTCAAACTCCGATACACGTGACGTTGTTGATCGATGTTCATCAACACTCTTTTCTCTGACTTACCCATTATCATCCACCACATCGCCATGCTGCATCCCACTACTGCCACGTCGACGCCGACTTTCAGGACGACGACCACGATTTACCACCACCAGACAGTGACTAGCGCCCACGAAACACAACCCCGGTGCCACGTCATAACCAGACGACGAACAACCACCAATTCGTTGTTCGTCGTCATCCGGCCGACACGACACGACGACGAACAACAGCAACGCGACAACAACACAAAAACGGGACGACGCAACGATGACCCAGGACAACGACGACGACATTGCTCAAGGGGTGAGTTGAGTCATCGTCGTATGCCGCCCTGGAGCGCACGCTGACGAGTCATCCACCTCTTACCCTAGCTCGGTCTACGTAAGTCCCGTTCTTCCGGTCCTTCTCATAGAGGATCTCTGCATGGTTATATTGATTGCCCCAAACAGGCTGTGATGCACCTAGACTCAAGGGCATCCCAGAGGAACATAAGAAGCGTCGTGCCGTTTTCTGGGAACCTCTCAATATGGATTGTCCGATGGTGCACCAACAAATAGTGCTTCCCAAGGCATTTTACTCATGTAGGACGCGCAGAGCCTTTCACTTGGTCTTACTAACTCCTCATTCCATAGGATTTGCTTCGTTCATAAAGTTGGTATGTATCTTTGGTTTGAATTTTTTGTGTGATCCCTCCTGACGGCATATATGTACCCTTAGGCGCGTTATTCATCCTCCGGAAAGCGGAGTAAATATCGACGGAGGCAGAAGAGGGCAGAGATGTAGTGTAAGTTGGCGCTATTACCCGTCAGTACCGCGTCCTCATCGTTATTCTCTTCCAGCGCGATTGAGCCGGCCAACGAAGCCCTCTGCCTTCCGATAAGCTTAACCGGAGCTCATGACGCGACAAGGTGACCTTCAAGTTAAGAAATTGAACGAGATGGATGTGTTCAACACAGAGTGGAAGAAGATCGAGGACAAGTTAAGGGTGAAGAGGAAAAGAAGGGTTCGGAGAAGCGCAAACGTTCCTCTGAACGATTACCACGCTCGAAAGACGAGTTGCGACATTGAGTCGTATCGTCGTCACGGAGGTCAGTTTCCTGCGTTGTGGGTGTGCACTACATTTCAACACACTTACCCATCGAACAGCTGGTCCCTCTACAACACAACAGAGATGCTGTCTCACTGAACCCATCAGCCATCTTTGCAGGCACAGGCTGAGTATCCGATTCCAAGTCTAGAAGAAAAAATTTCCGCACTCGAGGAGGACCGGGTAACCTCTGCTGCACATCTTCAACACCGGGATCAAGTCTACCGTAAAGGCGAGACATTTGTATCGGTTGTCGTAGTTTACAGTGCTTGAATAAAATTCATTTGATCGCATTTGTGGCACAATAAGTGTGATTATGGGGTTCATAAAGATATCATGTAAAGCCAAAGATTGTCTCCACAAAGCTCCATGTGCATCTTTGAAAGATTCTCCATGGTCTCTCAAAGATCACCATGTCTCTGAAAGAAAATGTACCTTTCTCCCGAAAGATCTATGGTCTCTGTGTCTTTGAAGTCTTTAGGTATTTCTGAAGACCCCAAAGACGCCCAAAGACCACCCTCATGTTTTCCTGATGAGGAGTCTCGTTCAAAACACTGAAGTGAGGAACTAAACCTTCATCTTACGCGATATCTCTGCTGGGCCGCTTCATCGGCGAGGTAGTAGAGTGACGTCATCAACCTCTCCCTCCTCTAGGGGTTGGGGTTGAATAAATGGTGACTCCTCCCAAATGGAACGCCGTCTTCAGTGTCTAAATCCGTGGGTATGCCTGAGGGTTGTGGGGGGATACTCACGTTAGACGCAAAGCTAGAGTCTGGAAGAAAATTGCGAGCATTGGGCGAGAAAAACATCTCCTCCACAAAGCCAGTTATGGTGGTATGCGGAGAAGGGGTAGCACCTGCACTCCCCGTGTCCGATAGTTGGATACTTTCGTAGGACTCGTATTGGTCCATTACTTCCTCACGGCCGTGATCCTCCGAATGCCCGTCACTTGGAAAAATGGATCATCAGCGCCATCATCTTCGTTCATTTCTGAGGCTTCTTCTTCCTCACGGTCGAACTCGACAACATCACACCGTTCGTCAAAACCGACCGTTTTTCGGCGTTCCCTTTTCCCGCCACCACTGAGATGAGGACCGTGCAACCTCTTTGAGACGAGAGATGAACGACTAGGCGAGGGAGGAGGATGTGCACTAAGTAAGGCGGGAAGCTGTATTGATGTGGAGGAAGGTGTATAGGAAGCCAAAGGTGTTCTGGTGAGAGGCACGGGGATAAGCGAGGATGAAGGTCGGGTACCGGAGCTCGTGGGTTGACGCAATTTGAAAGTGACAGGGTCCTTTTCAATGAGATTTTGGAAACCTTTACTTTGTCTGCGTTCTCGTTTCAAAGCAAAGGGAGATTGATTGTCGTTTTCTGCTTGCTCATAAAGGGAAGAAGGACGAGGTCGCTTCTCACCTGAGACCCGTCGGGTGGGCGACGACGACGGGAAGGTGATGGGGATTGGGACCAGGCGATTGGACGGGGTAGAGGGGGTTGGGATCTGCGATTTAAAGGGAGATTTCGAAACAAGGTCGTTGTTATGAACATGTTTATAGCTTGATGGGGAACAGCGGGCAATCGCAGGTCCACTTGGACGTCCTGGGGAATCTCGTTTCGAGATAAGAAGTGGAGACCCTCTACTAGAGGAAGAAGAAAGGGAGCCACTTGATTGTAAATTCCAACCCATACCCAACTCACCCAAGATAGAAGACTTGGTTGAGTCAGGAGAGTTCGAGAGCAGTGGGTTTCTTAGGAAAGATTTATGGTTAGCCATAATCCTCGCGGTCGTGGTCGCCAGTAAATGGCTGGTCGCTGTATATAACGATGTCAAGTATTAGTTTGCCGTAACGGCGTGGCGAGAGTGAGCGCTGATGAGGGGTAAAGCCAACAACTTGAACCAGGACCCCCGATAATCCCAAGGGAGGTAAGATTATGAAGGGACTCAGTGGACAAAAATATTTCAACTTCGTAAACGGGGGTATTTTCGTTATTTCGAACTCAGCTTCAGCATTCCACTTTTGATTTTGAGATTTCAACTTGAATTTCGAAATTTCGTGATTTCAACTTCGGTTTCAAGATTTCAACTTCAAGTTCGAAATTTCAACTTCAATTTTGAGATTTCAATGCAGGTGTTCGAAATTTCAACTTCAACTTGGATCTTTGAATTTGAATTTGAATTTGATGATTTGAATTTGAATTTGACAATTTCAGCATGCCATATGCTGGGACTCCCTGGACAAAAAGGAAAAATTCTGAATTAGCAGAAATGTACTCTGATCATTTTGACCAATTTTGGATAATTCACCTTAGATCTCAAGTCCTTTTACCTACACCTTGCCATCATGCCATATGGCAGAGACAGAAAAGCCATAGCTCATTGTGGCTCTTCCTCAGTTGGTACTTTGTGTTCTTTGGGAACTTGGTGGTGGTCACAGTACTCACCTCAAACAAAGGACTATTGAGCAGTTGAGCAAACCTTTTGATGGAATCCTTGACAAATGACTCATTTTTGTACCTTTTATGTAGTTAGAATGTGCCTATGGGACAATTTTTATTTTGACAGAGTGTTTGCCTATTGCTCCAAGGGAGCAAGAAGAGTAATGTTATTATTTTTAAAACGAGTCTTAAGATACTTCCATGATACAAAATTCAATTAAAATTCGCAAATGGAATGAATTTCAGGAACAATTCAGTTTGTCTCTTCAGTTCTGGGAATTTTTATTATTATGAGTAAAGCTTTGTCTAGGTAAGGCAGTTGCAGACAAATTTAAACAATGAGCACATCAATTGTTTTTATTCTGTCAGCCCCCTTGAACAATTGGAAAACAAACTGTCAAAATAAAAATTGTCCTTTAAATCTGACCTAATCACATAAAAGGTGCAAAAATGATTCATTTGTCAGGGAAAAATATCACTGTTATAATGAATTCCTTCCAAATTCCAAGGTACTTGGCCAGCAATATCTGTGACTGGCATTGATCTCCACAACAGGCTGCCAACAATCAACTACATACAATATGATGGTCAACCATCTCTCTCTTCATCATTTCACATTACTGACATCTTTGATATTTAGTTTGTCGGTTTCTAACACCTTAAATCCTACCCCACCCCACTCATAACCAGCATGGCATTTACACCAATGGTCTCTATCCCAAGAAAGCAACAAGAACTTTTTCAATGTTTGCAAACAAATGTGGAGCACAGTATCTTCAACTCAAAGGTTCTTTATGATAGCATGTCAATTGTGTTCCCCTCATTAATTTGAATATCCTGGGGGAGGAACCAGTTGCATGGTAAGAAATTATGCAGACATTGACCATAGCACATTCACCTTGTCTTACATTTATAGCGGAATGTTAGCTTATCAGTGTTCCAAATCTGCCTCACCCAAACAGCTGGAGGACTATGTAAGAATGTAAGACACTTTTTATCATTAATTTTTATGTTCCTTACCCAGTAGCAACATCAACAATGTCATCCTTTATGGAAATTCAACACCTAAAACTGCTCCTGCTGTGAACCTTCTGCAACTGATCACTGCAACTCGGAATTGAAGGACTCATCTACTACACTGTTCACTATGTCAATGAGCCCTCCATAGTGTGATGATACACATTACATGGGGATGAACATAAAAGTGCAAAACATGCGAGACCAGAATCAAGTGCCTCAGGAAACACCCTAAACACTTAACCCTCACACACCCACACTACACACACTATCACAATCACAGTGCAAGAGTTCGGGGCCGTTGATATTGAACAATATCAGTTGTGTTTTTAAAAGTTTCAATAGTCTTGTTTTATATGGAATTTTGTGTAATAAAATCGAAAATCTAGTCCTAAGACCTTGAAAATGATTTGATACATTGGGTGTGATTTTTAAGAGTTCAATAGAACAAAGTTTGTCTTTCTGGGACTATGGTTTCAAATTCTAAGTATTTTTAACAGTTTTTCTTTATTTTATGCAACAACGAGTTCAATACAGGCCTTTGTAACTCCCTTGAGCTTTTATTATGCCTACATGCTCCAAAACTATCTTAACAAGTATGTTGCCTTGTCCTAAATGATACTGTCCTAAAAAACTCTGAATTTAAAGATTCCAAAGTAAGTTGACTCCCAAGCATGCTGGCTTCATTCACACTGTACTTTCTCTTAATCACGAAGTAACCTCCTTATTGTATACAATTGCCCATGTAATGGTGGACTATATAATTACCTCTTGCATGACATTGGATCATAGTGGTTACAGTTGTTTTTCACTTGTTATATGGTGTTGTGACCACTCTTGTTAAACCTTACCTTTTAGCCATGAATTATACACTATGTGGATTGGGTCACAACTACACTTTACAGCTAGACAACCTAATGTCTCCCCTCTGGGATACCAGAGTCCTACACCAGGTAACAGTATCCCCACTCTGGGGTCACGGGATAACTTAGGCACTGACTTGCACAGCACAAAAGTGCCAACAACAACCATCAACATACCTCATCTCTTTATTGCTGCCATCTCTTGATCACGGTTACCTTGAGAAAATGTCCATGCACATTCAGTTTCACAGCTCAACTCCTAAGTCTCTACTTGGAGTGCAGCTAACTGGTCAATGTGGGACAATTCCTGTCATTATTGACCTAGCTGCACACTCCTTAAATACTTGAAATCCTTATCTATGGTTTACATGGTAAAACTTCAATAGCTGAGTGTCTCCTATATTTTAATAGTGTCTGGTATATATTTTGTAGTCATTCTCGAGGGACACTACAGATTTTGTAGTGTTTCGACTATAATTCTTTGAACACATCAGTTTTGATGTGTATGCAGAAATAGCCAAAATGCTATTTTTATCTGTTTTTGATCTCACATGTTTCCTTTCTCAATAGCTTAGGTTACTATGTTGGCATATTGTGTCATAGTTTTAATAGGCTTGCTGATCCATTGATCTGTTGACATCAAAACCCTTAGCTTATGATTTTCTAGGTAGATTTTCAATAGAAAACCTTTATCTTGGCTTGCTCTTTGTATCTAGAGCACCATTATGCCATTTCATATGTTTTTTGTATGGAATGAAGTCATTCCATTGTGGCTGATGTATCAGAACTGTTTTTCTCTTGGTGTTTGTACTTTCATGTGGTTGTGACACATAGGGAATGTCACGGGCTACCCTGGGGTTTTCCAGAGTAACCCGTGCCCATACCCGTCAAAACCCGTACCCGTGTCCATGTGCACAGGTTTTCACATGTACGGGTTGAGGGTTTACAGAAACCCACAGGTACCCCAACCCACGTAGGGTTATGGCTCTAGACATGACCAATGAACCTCACAAGAGCAGTGCAAGTGTCAATTGACACTGCCATGCAGCCTTGCGAGGATCAGAAGGTCAGGGGGAATGGTAACTGGGGTGCAGAGCATGCACCCCAGTGTGGATGAAAGGGGTGGACGTTCCATGTCAGTGGCAGGTCGTTCGTGGGTGGTCGTGCACATTTTGTGTGATGGGCAGTCGTTGTTCGTGAGTAATGATTGGGGTGGACGTTCCATGTTGGTGGCAGGTTGTTCGTGGGCGGTCGTGCACGTTGTGTGATGGGTGGTCGTTGTTTGTGAGTGGTTCAGGGGGGCATGCAGTTGGCGTCGTCCCTGTTTCGTGTTGAGGAGGGCAGTTGTTGTTTGTGGGTGGTTGGTGTAAGTGGGCAGTTGCCGTCATTTGTGCCCATTTTGTGCTGTTGTTCGTGGGTGCAAGGGATGGGGGCTCCTCGTTTTTCATGTGTGGTCATGCCTGTTTTTTGTCGTGGTGGGCAATCATCATTTGTGGGTGGTTGGAGTGGGCACTCCTCATCACTGGTGGGCGTGGTTGTTTTGTGCGTCCTTGTGGTTGTTTGTGGGCGGCCGGAGTTTTTTCGTGATGGTGGGTGGTTCGTGTCGTTCATGGGTGGTCGTGGTTCACAGGGTGGACGTCCCACGTTGTTATTGTGGGTGGTTGTACTCACTTCGTGTCGTGGTAGGCGATGGTTGTGGGTGGGTGTGCTCCTCGTCGTTCGTGGATTTTGACAGAGGGCAGTTTGTGGGCGGTCACACCCGTTTCATGTCGTGGTGGTTGGTGCAGTGTAGTTGAGTCACATGTGTTTCAAAACCCACGAAAGACTGGCAAAACCCCTGGGAACCCATGTCACGGGTGCGGGTTATGCTGGGGTTACAAATACCCAACCCGCACCCGCACCCATCACCACCCGTGATGCCAACCCACATGGGTTTGTAAACCCGTGACATTCCCTAGTGACACATGACACATCACTTTTGATGTATGTACAGGTAATAATGCAATTTTATTCCCTGCAAAATCATGGACGAAAGATGTTTTAATGTGGATCCTGAAGTGACATCCACACATTTTAGCCTCATCACATGGAGGGGAGGATAGGTGATGTGGTTGACTAATGCCATGCAATTGTGGAAACTGCCATCTAAGGCTAAGCATGAGAGGTTGGGAAGACGTAAGTTGGGAAGAGGACACATTGGAAATGGGCCAGAAATAGCCTTAACAATACTGAGCCAAGCATCGATCGTTGGCGCCCCAAACATAATGCTTGCAACTGAGAGCTCCGTGAGGTTTGAAAGAGCAGGTGGGGAGAGATTAACAAGACAAGAACAGAGATGAAGTCGGTGCAAACAAGGAGTGTTGTCAGAAAAAAGGGTTCCAGTGGAAGAGGGTTTCAAGGTTGTCAATCCAGGCATGAGAGCTTGGGAAAACATGGGGTGGTAAAGGGCGGCCGGTAAGCAGCCCAGATCGCCCTCACAATAGTGAGCCAGCGTAGGAATGGCACATTTCTCAGCCAGGCATCAAGTGCTGGCACTCCAAAGGCACATTCCAGAGTACACCACTATGAGACCCCCAAACTTGGGGCCTGACCTAATTCGAGACTCTTCTGAGAAGGAAGTTGCAACAGTTCGACAATCCAGAGAATTGCGTCCCCCTCAAAAGGTACTTTTCGACTCCAAAGTGTAGGGTACCTCAATGCAACATCCACCGTCGTGCCTCACGCAGGATGGTAATGGGTTTCCAAAAACCTATATTTGTGGCTCAAAGGTCGACGCTGCTTGTATTGAATAGAAAGATGTATTGTTTGTGATTCTAACAATCAGGGAGAGCTTGTGTCTGATTCTGAGGGAGCATCTCTGTAAAATTGTGGGAAGAAAAATGTAGAAATTGTTTCCTCTAAGCCAGCGTCTAGCCAAGTCATATGATGCACGCAGGCTCGTGGGCATCCAAAGTGAGTGTGTTACAAACATGTCGAGCACAGACTATCCTGGGCACTACCCAGATGAAGACCGCGAATGGTCTCTGGAAATTTTTAAAAACCAAGAAGAAACCTCGAAAAGCCATCAATGAACGCATGGATGACGATTTTCCATCGGATGAGGCCTATATGTTTTGAGATTAAAAAGTATTATGAACATAAAGACTTACCGTGCTGACCGTCATGGTGCCATAGGGCGTTGGGACCAGGGACAGAATACACTCTACGCTCAATACGACGATTACCAAATTCGTTGTTTGGAGGGCCGATAACCCTCAAGTAGGACTCCTCAACTCGCCGGTGCAGGACACGTTCGCCCAAGGCCATGAGGTATCCATCAATCATTCGTCTCCCAAACGATGGAAATTGTTCGTAAAGTGAAACAAGAATGGCGTCGAGTTCTTCGTCTGTTGCCTGAGAGAGATTGGCACAGCTACCTCTTGAGTACAGTCGTTCTATTGAACCATCCTCTAGCTCTTGTTCAACATAAACTGGGGGGCCTGATTCAGAAAAACCGAATTCCAGCATTCGTCGGCGAATTGTTCGGGCCCCACACTGGTACAAGTTAGCAATTTATTGCATAGTAGTTCGGCCACTGGCAAGCAGCGCAAGGTCTTCTGGTCTAATATTGACAGGTGGTCGGCCTCGTTGACCCGAATTGACAGTACCACCAAGGACAATCGGAGGAGCATCAACAGGATAGCGAGAAGCAGTTGCGCTGGACACTAATGCATTGATCATTTCCTCAACACTAGTTGTGATGGTGTGTGCATCAGCTGGGTTCATATCTGGGATATGCTGAGCCCAAATTATCAGCTAGTTGGGCAGAAAAGTCGCTGGGTGCATACCTGCCGGATGTTATCCAGGAACTGCAAACAGGCTCTTTTTTTATCATTGATTCTTTCTGAATTGCCTAGCTGTGTATGGAGCACCGAGGTGACACTTGTGCCAAGTTCCTGAAAGGCGACCGCAATGTGATGCTGTACGAGGGCCATGGCATGACTAGGTTAAACAATTCAGAGAGGAAGAGAGGAGAGCATATTTATTTTACTGAAGATTTTGAGAAGCGCCGCCTTGAGGCATCCACGAAGGGTAGTACTACTGAAATTGCCGCTGTAAGCTCACACATCATCAACCATCGAAGTAATATTGATTTCTTATAGCAGGGAGGCTGACAGAAGGAGTACTTCGACGCCACGTAATGCAATGTGAGAAGAACAAGGCGGCAGAATGGATCAGCTAATTTGCCGTGTTCATCTGTTTTCCACCTTCATTCCTAATCTTCTTTTCCAACGGCCTTGCTGGAGTTGTTGCCTGAGCATTGTATTGTGCTGCCTAGCTCACGTCTAGCTTCGGCTGTCCTGTTGATCAGCTGCACAGCCTTCGTCCGCTTCCTCAGTCGCCACAAACCCAGTGTCATTGCCTTTGAAGGAGAGGCAGGCAGGAGCGCTAGGGATTGGCATGGGTTTTCCACCCATGCCCAAGGGTACAGGTTTCGGCAGGTAAGGGTACGGGTTTTGCAAAAACCCCGGGGTATGCAACCCACAGGCAGGTATGCCCCAAGAAAATGACCAATAACCTCGCAAGTGCATTGCAAGTGTCAATGGACGCTGCCGTGCAGCCTTGCGAGGACATCAAAGTCATCCCCAATGTTCGGTCAACATGGGGCTCGTTGATGGGGCTTGTGGATGTAGTGGTCGACGACTCGACAATGAGGACCCATCGGGCGGAGCGAGGAAGACGGAAGAGGAACGGCTGGATTGGGCGGATGTCGTGTACGGTACTGGTTCGCCGCTTGTCTTGCCGATATGGGAGACAGCGGCTTCCTGGTGGGTAATGGAGTTGGGAATCCAAGTGGGACGTCGTGAACTGAGATAGTGTGGTGTCTAGTAAATACTATCGTCAAGAAAAAGAGCAAAGGGACTGACTGGGAGGCAGCTCAGCAGGCCACATATCAGGCGAAGGCGAATCCTCAAGTGGGGGCAACCCTTCATGTCCAGCATTCCTCCTAAGCTGTTTTATATCCTGAACAATCTTGGAGAACGGCGAGTGGATGGTCGGATCGCGGTGCCAACAGATGCGCAGGAGCTCTTGTACGCTTGGATTGGTGAAGCGTGAGTCTTGGTGGTGCAAAGTTGGCTGGCTGGCTTTAACTGGGTGGATGTCGAGAGGTTAAATTATACACAGAAAGGAAGTTGAAGAAAAGGCGCACCAAGGACGAGACAATGAATGTCTTCGTCATTATGTAATGGCCAAGGCATTTGACCCATGCTGAAGATCTCAATGGCAAATGCAGCAGATGACGCCGTCAACTGACTCTGGCTGGACGAAAGCCCAGGTTCCTGCCATCTCAAAGCCCATCTACATAACCATTCAATCAATCACCAAAAGAATCAAAGGGAAAGACGTACGTTTTTCGGTGCTCCTGCGAAGCGCAATGGGTAGTAGCCTGTAAGTAGGAGGGAACCTTGAAGGCGTTTGAGCTGATTTTTGAGCAGAGTTTGAATATCAGGCCAACCCACCCCCTCTGTGGGTAAAAAAGAACTGAAATTGATGAACAATTTGAAGGCTGAGGTTCCAAAATTGAAATGGTGAGGTTGTGTTTGAAGAGCGAAATCAAAATGTCAAAATTGAAATCTTGAAATCTTGAAGTCGAAATATCAAGGTTAAAGTGAAATTACAAACTTGAAATTTTGAAATCAAAATGTTCAAGTTGAAATCAAAATCAAAATGTTCAAGTTGAAATCAAAATCGCCAAACTGAAATGTTGAAATGAAAAGTGGCAAGTCAGAACTGCAAAATTTACATCTAGGCACTTCGGAGTTGAAAGAAATGTGTGAAATATTTTAGTCCGCTGGTGGCAGTGAAATAAGATACCAAAATCGGCCATTTTTGGGCCTGTCGGGTGGACGAAAAATTTCCTTTTGAGGCCCGATTTCGGGTGGATTTCAAACCTTACCTCAAAAATTTCGCCCATCCGGGTGGACGAAGTATCTGACCTAAGTTTCCCAAATATATTACATAATACATATTTTCCCGCTGGGCCACTTGTTTCCGTGCTTCCTTCGTATCGCTATCCGCAATCCATAAGTAATTCTGACGAGATAGACAAATTTGATGCAGCAAAATCAGCAGGAGTAGTTTTTCTATTTCTGCTAACAGGCTTTTATACTACAACCATTATGGCGCATAAAGCATGAGATCACAATAGTGTCATTGCTGGAAACATCATCGCAGCTATATTGGCGTGGGAGACACTGAACAAAAATAATGAATGGCGGCGTGGTGACTTGTGTGTCCCACAGTCGAAATTTCGGCACCAATTAGGCTGCCGCCGAGTAGACTACATGGGTGGACAATATCTGACGTCGGTCAGGCAGTAGGATCTGGGTGGACAATGGAAGCTTACCTTGATCAAAAAATTTCACTTTTCATCGCTAAAAATTATCTGACCTTTGCGGCCTACAGCCGTGATTTCGGGTGGACACGTACCTTACCTAATACGGTATTATCGGGGGTCCTCTTGAACCTTGCTTGAAGAAGTCAACGAAAAGCGGTCATCACGTGACGGCGTTTCCAAACAATATTTTAGTGGGATTCTTTATCGTGGAAGGCAGCCTCGACCTCATCTTCAATAAACTTGTTTATGCTGCACGGTGCACCCACAATTCATCCAGTTCCATCTAGCGATATTCGCCATGTCAGCGGCTGGAACAACCGAGGCAGGATAAGGTAGAGGTAAGTACGTACGGGTAGAATAGCAATGACAACGTAACTAATTGTCCTATACAGCCAGGCCAAAGCACGAAATTGCATATACAACTACAATTACACCTTACGCCGTACCCTCACAACGATAAGCTTCTCTTGGGCTTCCATTGTGAATCGAACCACATGGCCAACAATGTGTCTCGTGGTTAAATGTGGCCTGGGGACGAGGTGCGAATGATGGGCCACCCGAACCTTTTCGGCGAAAGGAAAGGCGAAGAACTTTCGTTCCTATAAAACGGCAAGCGAATCTTGCTAGCAATCCCCCCCCACTTTAACCAGCATGTCCTCTAGCTCGTGCCGTATACCAGTCTTACCCTACGACCCGATCGATGCGGATAGCGACACGTCGCGCTCAGCCCATGAGCATGCATGCGACATTTTGAGACTATGTCAAAGACTCTCCACCCAAGGATCTTCCTTTGGCGCGAGAGAAGATTTGGACGACATGCAGCTACCAATGCTGCGCTTCGTTGAGACCGTAATTTCCGCCCTGCCAACCGAGTTCAACACAGTTACGACCTCCATGTAAGTCCTTTTTTGAACGCGCTTGATCACTCATTTCATTATGAATCGGTATATATAGGAGAAACATGTGGCAGCAAACATCTCAGAAACTCGTGTACGTCGTCTTGTGCTCTGGGTTCATCTATGCCATTTGCTCGAACTATCCTTTATAGATCCGATAATTGTTTCACCATTGTCGAGGGCATAAACCCTGGTGCTGAAGTACTTCCACCCGTTCTCATGAAAGGGCCGTCATCCAATGTCGGCACACCAGTCGAGCAAATCGTCCTCGCAGACTCCAACCGCCTCCCAGAAAACGGCCTCTTCGAAATCCGGGACACGCGCACCGGCCGTCGCATCCATCCCTCTGAACTTCCGTTTACTCTGACGTTCACACCTTACTCCTCGTCCATCCCCCCGTTCTCCAAATACTATGGTCCAATTACAGCCATTGAATTCGAAGCCACTACAAAAGCCGAACAGTACAACGAAAGGAAGAGAAAGTACGAGGAGTCAAACTACGTTGTCTATGAGGGTTGCGGTGCTCCTATCTACCGTCCTCCGAAATTGCCCCTCGATGCGGATGAGAACATGGATTTTTTGACAAAGTGTATGAAGGAGGATCGGGTAGAGAGGAAGAAGGTGGCCCTGAGGATGATGGTGAAATTTGAGGGGCCAAAGGTTTTAAAGAAATTCAGAAAGCGCCGCCGGAATCTTTGGAAGAGTGAGGACAAGGAGAAACAGGGCAATGACGAGGAAGCAGGGGTAAATTCGACGCAACTTGCAGATGAGAACCAGGATACGCAGGAGAGGTCTGGCACCGTTCGAAAAAAGCAATCTGCTTCCTGTGGCGCTCCAGCGATAAAACTGTTGGGAAGTGTTGCGGAGCTACTCCTTGCCGAGAAGAACAGGAAGAAGTTACCGTTCCCCTTCAGGCGACCACGACTATTCAGAGGTGGGTCCTTTCATTCTTGATGTGTACTATTCGAACGATGTACTGACGAGTTATGACTCTGTTCTCGACAGGAATGTTCAGAAACTATAACGGCTACGCAAACCTTTGGGTCAAGTCAATAGCGAAAAAGGCCGCACTAGCCTCCATTCACGCTAATGGATTGGACACATCGCCGTCAACCGCCCTGCTCATCCCCTCCCCGCCGCCAGCAGGCTCTACAGAAGCATCAACTTCCTCCTGGGCGGGTTTTGCATCACCTGTGACCAACTCCACGCCGTTCTCCCCATCTGGTTCAACCTCTCAGTGGCTAACAACCGGGGCCAAACAAGCCCACTGGCACCTCGTCACCCCTCCTGTTGGCATGGATCAAGCGAACCCCCGGAGTCCCATCGCATCCCAACCACCTTCAGAGCTTTTCGGTGCCCCCTTTACACCTACACTGTCACCTGCCGAAATCGCAGGTGAGTCAAACGGAGAAAACTTGAAGAGGTCTCGAGAGTCAGATGGAGGGGAAGATGATGAGGTTAATGGTGCTCGTCCACTCAAGCGTTTGGCTCCCTCGCCCGTTCCTGTGAGCGATAAAGTGGAGGGGAAGAAGAGGGCTCGAGACGAGGATGGGGACGGTGACCATGTCGATGTCGATGTGGAAGACCCTCGCCCAGCGAAACGCGTGCGTCCGGTTCAGGGTTAGACGAGGATTCTTGGGCCACATATGCAAGTAGATGTAGTGGGAAAAGTTGTACTTTGTATTATTGTAAGTCCTGATAATTCAATACTTATCTATTCTTTGGTTCAAAGTTCATAACAAATCTTGACCGATGGTGGTAGAGCATTAGTAGCTTTGAGAAGCTCACTGATCTGGTACTGATCAAGAGGTGCAATACTGGGATAAATCAATTCTCCCACGGCCCTTTAACAGCATCGAACCATCTCTGTTCCTCCTCAGCATCTTTTGTCTCGCACAAACTCCCACAAGTTCTGTGATATCCAACTTAATCTTACCTTGCATAGTTAATATATCTGTTTGAAGGCACAAGTATGTATCTGGTCGTGTTTTTTTCCTTTTTCTTCCGTGCACTGAACCGTGTTTCTGAAGCTTCAACGCACGACTCGGATTCATCTCTTTTAGCGCGACGTCGGCAGTCCTATGTCCCTACTACCTGTCCATCCTGTCTGATGACGGAAGGTCCCTGCCAACCAGTTGGGCATGTGATGCTGTTCAACGACAATCGTGGCTTGATGAAATTTGCACTGTGTAAGTGCTTATGACCATCTCTGCCGCTGGCATGTCCTTTTCTGATCAGGAATTGTCCAGGTGATATCGTTCCATGAGTTGAGCGCGACGTCGCAATTCACATCCCCTGCGCTTGCCCAATTGGTCAATCAAGGTCTAGTCCATTTGCAGCAAGGCAAGCGAACTTTAGCGATCTCCTTCTCATCGTTTACTCACACCTATGATTCAATCTCCAGGGCGCTCGCCATTTCTTGTGGCAATACACTCTTCGACTTTCCGAGATGTTTATCATCCGTGGTCTAAAAATAGGCTCAACCCGGCAAGGCGGCCTTTGCAGGCATGTTATGTCTAATCGGCGAATGAATATGACCTCAGGAACAGGAAAACATACGATGGACGATTTCAACTACCAGTTGGTACGTTTCTATCGGAAATTTTTGACATATCCACATTCTAACACTCGGTCATAGGAAACATCCGACTTGGAAATGATTGCCCCCACCCTCCTTCTCGTTCACTGTGGTTGCAAGAGGCTGCAAAACCAGGTACATCCCATTATCATCGGAACATCAGTACGTACGACAATTCCTATTGGGATCCATCGCTCACCGCCCTTTTCAGGTTTCATCTACCTTGCTAATTGTGGTAATGATTTGCAACGGCCGCGCTCAATGCAACGTGATACAATTTCACGATTAATCTGCTTTTGTTATAAAGAGACACTCATTTTCATACAGTCAATACTCGACAATCTTTCAAATTCTCATCAGCACATTTCAAGTCAAATTTAAACTATGTCGGCTGCAGCACCCCTTCCTAATAGTGCTCCTCCGACATCCACTCCAGCTCAGTCCGTCGTAGGCCTGTCCAGTTCTGCTATCCCATCTGTCGTCCTGGGCTCGCCAAATCCTGCTATAAGTGCACCCAGCGCCATCCAGCCTGTCACTGTCCAGCCAGCGGATCCTGCTCAACCAAAGGTGGACATACCTATACCTGGCAAACCAGTAGTTCCGCCGACGCCTGTCGTGCCTATGGGCCCGGGTCCAGCTCAACCACCGATACCTTCTCAGCCATTATTTCCTACTCAGCCTACAGGGCCAGGTCCATCTGTACCTACGCAACCCATCCAACCCTCGGCACCTTCTCAACCCTCAGGACCTTCTCAACCTTCGGGACCTAGTCAACCTTCGGGGCCCATTCAGCCTACCATCCCCGACCAGCCAATTGATCAGAAGAGCCCCTCCTGGTATCAACGGTTTTGTGCCGATGTTGCGATTAACCGACAAATGGCACAGAGCCTCAAGAACGGCTTCTCGAGTCCCGGTATTGGCATCGCAGCTGCGGTTCTCAGCAAGTCCTCGATCTTGTGGCCTAATCAAACCGTGCGCTTATTATTACGCTCGATTTTCTTTTAATCTTATATATTCTTTACGACTGATAGGTTCTGAGCTACTGCTTTATGCCGAAGAATTCCGGCAACGCCAACCAGCAAGCGAAAGTGAAGAATACTGTCCAAGAGTGGTCTAAATACGCCAACGTCAAGTTTCAGAACGTTGCTTATGATTCAACGAAGCCCGCAGATCTGAGGGTTACATTTGATCCATCATCGGGATCCTGGTGCTACGTTGCAGAGGAACTCAAGAACGTTCCAGCTGACCAGCCCACCACGAATCTTGGTTGGATCGATCCCAGCTCAATCACAACTAGCGACGATATTGGCGTTATTCTTCATGAATTCGGACATGCATTGGGGTTTTTGCATGAGCACCAGTCACCTGCTCGTGGAGGTACCTTGACGCTCAATCGTGATGGTAGGTCATCGTCTCGTCGGTATTCTGCCTCTCTGATCATTGAGCCCGCAGCTGTTATAAGCTTCTATACATCTACTCAAGGTTGGACAGCGGACCAAGTTCAGAAGCAAATATTGGATGTATACAATCTCAATGATGTCTCGAATTTCAGCGCCCTCGATCTTACTTCTATCATGATGTATGTTCCCAGCCTCTTACTGTATTCTATTGAAATTCAGCCCCTTCATCACAGGTATTTCATGCCCGCGCAGATGAATCTCGAGCACATTGAAGTCCCACCGAATAACAAGCTGTCGGAACTCGACAAAGCGTTCGCGTTCATCAATTACCCATATCCTGCGGGTAGCCCTTTTGATTCTAAATGGACAATCGATCATGCTTTGGCTGTTGCTGGGGTCGATGCGGATAGCAAGACTAAGATCTTACAGGCATATGCTCAGCAAGACTGGGTGAACGTGCGATACTACTTTTCTCTTTTTACCACCTCTGCACATGCAGCTTCGTCGAATACCGCATCACACGGTGTAACCAGCGGCAATAACACGAAGTCGAGCACCCCAGCGGACAATGATTACAGAGTGGCGGGCTATTGCGATACAGACAAATTGACCCCTTCCATTGCTCCACCCAACGCTAGTCACGGCGTTACGGGAGAAAATCACCTCTTATGGACTCCGGGACAACAAGTCACTTTTGCCTTCCTTGAGGATACCGAAAAGGAATGGGTTTCTCCTTCTGACGACCGCCGCAAACAACGCGTCCGCGACACGTTTGTCGTTTATCAAAACTACGTGAACCTCAAGATCGAGGAGGTTGCGTATAACCCTAAATCACCTGCACTTATTCGTATCTCCTTTGGCCCTGTGCCTGACTCCAGCTCATGGAGTTTTGTAGGCACGGAGTCGAACAAAGGCCGAATATTCGACGACCAACGTAAATCTGGGGGATTGCTTGAAACCACGATGATGTTCTGGGATGACCACGTTCCCGAGGTCCCCCCTTCGACGCAGAAAGGCCAGGACGAAGAGACCAACACACTCTTCCACGAAATCGGCCATGCACTTGGGTTGATGCATGAACATGTCTCCCCGAAAACATTCACCACGGACCAGCCAGACAAGCTCAATTATCTTATCTACACACCATTCGATGATAAGTCCATTATGCTTTACCCAAATAGGTCGCTACAGGGAAGCACATTCTTCAGAAATCTTTTGACGGGTCTCAACCCGACTCCTTCGAAACAGGACTTTGCTTTACTGGGTGTAAGGTTTCAGCTACGCCTTATGACTCTATCGAGCTCATCCGCCCTCTTTAGGCTATATACCCTGGTGCCCCCGGTGATCAGGCAGATCTCAAGTTCGAGCAAGACTTGAATGTTTTGGGCTTGTCCTCGGACACTGTAAACAAGTTGAAGGCGCAAAGACTCTTGGCGTTTAAAGCCACGGAGGAAGGCTTCACGGATGGCATTGGAGAACTTCGCACTCAACTGAGTGTCGCTCTCGCAGCTTATGCTGAGGAGCACCCTAAGTATATCCCAATCAAAGATGTACCGCCTCAAAGTGTCAATCCAGGAGTCTCGGCTCCTGCCCAAGCTGTCTTACCCCCAACCAAGGGCTCTTTCCTAACGACGCTTCTAAACAATCTTCAACAACTTTTTGCTCCCACCTCAGGTCAAATTTTTGCGCTCCAATTTCCTGGACGTTTCCTTCAGCAGGATCAATTCTCGTGGGATACGTCTGCCGTTGGGGCCTATGGCCAGTTCGTAAAACCAACAGTTGTGAACGAGAACGAGTTTCGCCTCGTTGACCAACTCTACAACCTGGGTAGCGTGGTCGGTGCCCCCAACGGCATCAATCTCTCCATTGTTTACGATCAATGCCTCAACAACGTGCTTCCTGGGTTTACGTCTTCTGCAGGTATCGTCTCAAAGCAGCAAGATCAGATTCGCCAGTGGCTCCTCAAGGAGGTTCCGACTGAGGGGTGGGTGAAGGATCTCATCGCTTCCCAGCATTCAGCGACGTCTGCGTCGACTGTCCCTGGCTCATCTATCAACGCCACATCATCACCATCGTCCGGAATTCAACCACAGTTCGCTGTTGTCAACAAGCTCACGGGAGATACGGTCAATCGAATGGAATTGGCTGAGGCTTTGATGCAGGAGTACCTGACTGCAAAACAGGTATGGGAGCTCGAGCGTGATGCAATGATCCAGGCCGCTACTCCAGAGACCCTCAACGATGTTACTCGGAATCTCTCCCACATCACTGCGATCCGAGAGGCTCAGCTTGCGGCCAAGTACGCAGACGCAGTCGTGCGGGGGTACTCTCATACCATCCGCCAGTATCTTGGGTACATGGATATCAAGAGTCCCTCAGAATTCCTGCAAGACGCGAAAGATGCTCTCCGTGAAGCGGCAGTGAGCTCTCTTGATGGAACTTTGAAAGTGTATCCTGTCCAGATGCAGCCCATTGATTGGTTCCAGGGGCTTTCGACCTCGTTCACGTTGGAAGATCTGACCGCGGATCCTGACCTCATTGAGCAGCAGATTAATGCCAAGTCACAGCAACTCGATGTCCTCCAGTCACGCCTTGCAGCGCTGGAGCTCAGCCCCAAGGCCGACTTGAACGTTTTGCAACAGCAACTCGATGCAGCGCAGGCCGCCTACGACAGTGCACAATCTGACCTGGCGAACGCTTACAATAGCAATACCATCGCCCTCGCTCAAAGCTGCATCAACGCAGCTGGCGTTTTCTTAGAGCCTGAATTCGATGCTGCCGCAGCACTTTACCAGCTCTCGCAGGCGGATTTTGAAGGGATTGGTGCTGCAATGAAAAAGGTCACGGACGCTCAGAGTGCTGTCACGAAGGCCTCGCGTGCATATTCTCGACTGCTCTCGGCTAAGGCCCTCGCTAATGCAACGGACACAGAGAACGCGAAAACACAGCTTAACCTTGACATCACAGCCATCACCAAGGATCTTGCTGAGCTGACCGCTCGTCGTCAGGCCCTTCGAACACCCCAGGCAGCGGCAGCCAAGCCCACCGCCTCCATCAACGATTTTGGGAATGTGCCGGCTAATATTACGCCGTCAGGGGGGAGCAGGTGGCAAGACATCGTCATGCACCACACCATAGCATCCAAGTTCACGACTGATAGCAGCTCCAGCACAGGTAGCACATCCAGGACGGACTGTGGATTGTTCCTCTTTGCCTCTGCAGCTCAAGCAGACGCTGCCACGGCGAGTTCAAGTAACACATCAAGCGAGTCAAACTTCGATGCCCAGATCGGCTTCCGTGCAACGTTGGTGACGGTGGATCGGGGAGGATGGTTCCAACCACAGTTTTTCAAGCAATCAAACGGGTTTTACCACATCGATTCCAACGTATCTTGGTCCAAGTGGCCAAACGGTGTTGCGACGATGGATGACCTCAAGTCACGTGGGGAGAGTGCCCTTGACGACCTCAACAAATACCTCCTTCCAGCATATCCTGTGGGTTTCATCATTTGTAAGGTATGCGTAGTCTTCGTAAAAAATCTCAATCATTAATCTAACCTCATGTTGTTTAGGATATAACAATCAAGATCGCCATGTCCAGCACGGATGTTGCAGCTTCTGCCTCGAATCTAGAGGCTACTCTGGCGCAATCCACGGGGGTACTCTGCTGGTCTACCAGCTCTTCTGAGACCACAACAGCATCATCAAAGACGTACAGCTTTTCAACAGCGTCTGATGGCATAGTCATCCGTATTCCCGGCCCACAGGTGTGTTCCTGCCCATTCTGCTTTGAGCATGCTTTTTATGTTTGTTTAGATTTTAGGGTATTATCTTCAGCTAACGGATCCTGACCAAACTCAGCCCGTTCCGAGTACCCTTCCAGATGGATTCCTAATATCTGACGCTCAATATGATTCGGTCGTTACCACCCCCAACGCCGCAAAGCCGAAACCCACTTGAGGTTTTGTTTATCCCCTATGCACATCGTCATTTAAGTATACTATTCACAATACTATCCCGTTTCACAGCCGTCGTAATTTGCAAAGTACCTATTCTGAAGGAGTCTGCGTTTCCAGTCCGGTAAACTAAACTATGGGTGGACTGGAGCTGTCGAGGTCGATACTACGGTCAAATTTTCAACAGATAGAACGTGCGCAGAGTCGAAGAAAATCTCGCGTTCACGAACTTTCCTGATGTCTAACAGTATCTCCGTCGAAACGGGTTTTAGAAATCAAAGTAGAGGCCCAATTCAATTATGAACTAGGATGTTTGAGGATAAATAATTTACTGATTTATGAACAAACTCAAGAACTCTCGCTTCATATGCCCTGCCAGTCAGGTGGGTGCCTAAGGCCAAAAAATTCCACAAGACCACAACTCTTGAAGTCCAACGTTCAACTAGGGCCACGTCAAACCAATTTCTGTGTTTTCTTTCGATCCCCCGACGATCGTCGCTTCTGATGTGGGAGGCTCTAGACAAGGTTGAACCGAAAAGCTTCCAGGTATTCCCTCTCTTGATATATTTTCGGGTCCCCGGTCTTCTCGTCGGCCTCCAGCCAAAATGATGCAATTTTGAAGCCATCGGCTTAGCTTAGCTCCATCTTCAAAATCGTTCGATTTTGGCAGTGAAGCCGACGCTAGGCTAAGGCTAAGCCGGGGACCCGAGCATGCCTGACCTTTTTCTTCCATGCGTTTTGAAAATTAAGACCAATTACCTCAGAACAGTGTGATTCAGGGTGCTTGCTGCATTTTTAATCGGTCGGTAAGTAACAATTTATCCCTCTGGGTACTTGTTTCGCTTTCGATATTCGGGAAGTTGGAACTGATATTCAAGCTTCACTGTTAGCCTACGTGCTCGTTGCATATTTCTGCTGGCCGCTCTGAATTGCCCGTTAATCCTCTATGTCGGAGACCATCGCTAGCGTCCAGGGGGTAAATATTGGGAACCCGTATGCATCACACTTGAAATCGTCGACGTAGTCGAGGGATAACCCAAGTGCGGAGGGTGGTGTGTCATATTTTATGATCAGCTCCAGATGGACACTAGAGCTGAATTTCGAGTTCTCCAACTTCCCTGCGCACCTATTTTATCGCCCAGTGACTCGGATTTTCTTTGGGATCGTTGTTATCGACATACACGACGTCCATTGGCTTATTTTGTTGCTTGAAAGTCGGAGATCTCGCCGAATTAATGGAAAGAGAATAAATGTAAGGTCTACAACCGTTGGACTATCTGTGCCAATTTTACCGACAGACACCTGTTACTCCAGGTGACCAGGCCGGGTCAGCCGTGTTTCCCAATCTGTAGGCATACCGCTACAATAAATAAACCTGGAGAATATAGATGCACTGATGCACGAATAAACCAGGTTCGGGGATGGTGAAGGCGGCCTATCTTTACGGTCAAGTATATGCCGCTCATGGTGGGATTGGTATTATACACCCGAAATCCAGAGCGGAGTCAAGCAAAAAGTTCAAGTGCTCCATAGCACCATCTTCAGTGTCCAGCCACTTCGTCGCCCGACGAATTACTAATTTGGGATTACGAATCGCTGCTGACCTCCGCATCCTTCAAGGGTTTCTAAATCGCCCCCAGACACTTGTGGAAACACAGCATAGCTGTTACATAAAGGCTGTGAATATCAGCAATGGAGCCTTACGCCGCGCATATTATAAACGCACTGATGTGGGATCGTGCGCCGCATTTTACGGCCCATGATCGATATCTCCAGCGGGGGCGGCAAGCTTGGCACCATCTTCAGAATATGTCCTGTCGTACTTATCATTTCATATTCCTCCGGTCATGCTTCTTTACCATACCATCCGACAGCTATGTATATTTCATAGCGGGGGTTCGTGACAGTGGGATGCACGCTGATGCATGAAGGACCAGGAAGGACCGCGGTGCATGTGATTGAAATGAATTTGGGGCCCCATGGGAAAATTATTGTGTGGCGAGAGAGGAGACTTGCGAGCCTATCAACCAAGGACTCCTGAAAAGCTGGAGATGGGGGGAGCATGATCGGAATCGCAGAGCCGGGGGGACAATGATCTACGGGACCCGCCGAGGAAAGTCCGCACCGAGTACCGAGTACATACCGTACCGAAAGATTTTCAAATCGGTCTGCTGTAATTCAATCAACGAAGCCCTGCGCAGTAAGGAGTATTAGTTAGCAGGTGATAAATTGAAAGGTGGGGTTGGTGGATACCCGAAGTTCACTGCGCATACATCCCGCTCCACCGCTCCACCAGCGACCGCTCAGACAGGCAACTTGGTATCACTGCACTAGAATCATGAACGCGAATTCGCTTCTGATGGTTGTCAGCTTTATCGGGGCCTGCAGTGTGCACAATCATCATACTTACATACCTCGCAAGGAAGCAATTAGGGGGATGTTGTCGGTTGCCAGTGGGCGTGCATCTAACTTTCAAGATTCAAGATTCGGCGCCATTCATGGCATGGGCTCGGGCCGGCAAAACGTCCTCAATAACTGTCGCTTCTGAAGTCCTATTGCTATGGAAGAAGGAACTTTTAGGACATCAGGAATGAAGGAGTGAGATCGAAAGAACATTCATACCTAAGCATGCTGACAAGAACTGCATTACTCTCCTTATTCATCGGGCAGGGGGCTCCGACTGCAACGCCAAGCAAAGTAGGAAAGTGATACCGACTGATTCAAGGATTGAAACGCTTCATATCAATATCATTTAGCTGGAACGCTATACAGTACTTGGTTAACCATCATAGAGTTCATGGGTATCACGACGGCGAAGGGGGGGGGTGGGGGGTCAAGTAGCAAAACGAATGTCGAAGGGGAGCAGCCAATTCGAAATAATGACGTAGGTATGTATGTATGGTGGGCAGCAAAAAACACCTCAGTTCCCTCAGAGGGCGAGGGCTGCAAGACCGAAGGCAGCCATGCCAGCGAAGGCGTTGACGCCAACAATGGAGCCAGCAGACTTGGAGGAGGTAGAAGCTGGGGCGGAGGAGCTGCTGGATGACCCTGCGGTTGAAGCTCCAGCGGAATAGGTGGAAGCGGCTTTGGTGCCGCTGGTGGTAGCGGCTTTGGTGCCACTGGTGGTAGCGGGAGAGGTGGCGGTAGTGGCAGGAGCGGAGCCAGATGCTGAGGAGGATGCGCCTGCGGTGGTGGCGGATCCAGTTGGGAGATCACTCAACGTCACGCCCTAAAGAAAGCTAGTAAGAAAATTGGGGTGATGAGAGAGAATGGGAGGGACGTACAACGGCAGCGCAGAGTTGCTCAGCAGCGGCTATAGCGGCATCTAGGTCATCGCCTTTGCAGCTCGACTCGATGCAAGTAGCGGTGCTGGTGACGAAGGTCGAGCTCTTGCAGAGACAGGTGTTGTCGGTAGCAGAGCAACCGCCAAGGTCAGCGTTCGCGATACATGTACCAGCGCAAGCTGGTAAAGGGTGTCAATACCACGGTTCATGAAACGTGCGACTGGGTAACGACGTACCAGGGATGCTCTGGCGACCGAGGAGGGTGGAAGCCGAGGCAGAGGCAGCGGCAAGGGCAACAGTGATGAGAGCGAAACGCATTATGAAGGTTCGTAGAGTGAAGTTTAACGAAGGGGTACAACAAAGTGCGTTTTGTGTGGGAAGGAAGCTCAAAGGTGAGTTGAGGTGGGAGCAGCAACCAGAATGTGACGGCGGTTTTATAGGATTCTGTTCGCATGGGCTTGGATTCCAGGGTCGTTCCTGAACTTTACCCAAAAGGAGTCCCGCACCTCCCATGCTTTTGGGGTGAGAGCATCATTCATGTGATGTCTGGCGCTTGGAGGGGTTATTGCACACACATGCGCCCTAGAATTGAGCACAATGGTTCAGGACGATCAGCTATAACAATTCAAAGAGCAATCGAGAATCGTATTAGAGAATGGGAGTTGCATAGAGGGTACAACTGCACAAAGGGCCGTCTAAATGCGGACTTGATGGAATCTTTTTTTTCTTTCTTTGTTTGTCTGCATTTGTTGCTGAGTCATTTGAATTCCGGCATTTCCCGATTGACTTGCAAGCCACTCCGAACCTTATTTTGTTTACACAACAGATCTTCACCAAACAATCGGTGCTCGAATTACCTTGCTCATCGACATCGTCATCCTCAAGACATGGTACGTCCTCGCTGTCCTATACACCCTCCCGCTCATCACTAACATCGGCCACAGGCTCCAGCTCCCAAGAAAAAGGTATTCACGCCCCATACAATGAATTGCATCGAGACTTACGACGACACTTCAGACCGGTGGTAAAACCCGCTCAGCCCTCCAGGATGTCGTGACCCGGGAGTACACCATCCACCTACACAAGCGCGTGCACGGCCGCTCATTCAAGAAGCGTGCCCCTTGGGCAGTGAAATCTGTCATCGACTTTGCCCAGAAGACCATGGGGACCTCTGACGTCCGCATCGATCCTAAACTCAACCAGGCCGTGTGGGCGCGGGGAATCAAGACTGTCCCTCATAGGCTGCGGGTTAAGCTTGAGAGTGCGTTGTTTTTTTTTTTTTACGACGTTTGCGTTTGCGCAGATCGGGGCTGATGGTTTTTGTTGTCTTTGTTTTTTTAGGGAAGCGTAACGACGAGGAGAACGCAAAGGAGAAGCTTTACACATATGTCACCCACGTCCCTGTAACGTCGTTCAAGGTATGTTTGCCCTCTTCCACCATGGCGTGTTTGACGTCTTATCGCACAGGGCCTGCAAACGACGGTCGTGGATGCTGAGTAATTTCATCGCCGGGATTTTTCGCTGTCTTTTTCTTTACCCTGTCTTATCCATCCATGCTTGACATGCATACCTCTACGCAACCTCATTATGCCATGCCACGCAATTAAAATTCATCCTTCCGGCGCAACGTGCTAATGACTGTTGAGTTCTCCGATCTATGTTCTTTGCCAGTTATTGAGGATGAAGAACCTTGAGCTTGAGGTGTTGGATATGTATGTGACCAAATATCAGTGAAGCAAATGTATCTCAAAGGGCAGGACGGCTCTGATTGCGACTTCGACATGCCACCTTCCAGATGATGGGCGAGCGCTGCAGATATATGAATCGGGGATCCGGCTTACTGCACCACTGAAACGCCCATTGTTGCCTTTTGCTTTCTGCGACCTGAGTTATGCCAGTTTGTGTGTTGGAACTGGATGGGAAGTTATGTCAAACCCAGCCAGCTGCTTCAGCGCTTCACCTCGACCTGCGGTGAGAAGCCTTGTACTTGCGACGGCGTTACTGCGGCTAAACCGTAGGCCCGATGGTGTATTAATATATTCGTCATCTGTCTTCACCTCGACGAAGCCAGCAACACATCCTGCTATGAACCACAGGGGCAAGCTCAAGAATTTCCGAACCAGGTCTACCGCCACGCATATATCTTCACTGAGCGGAGCCCTCGCAAAAGTCGTAGGTGACATAGATGACGAAACAAGCTTAGTGGTCCCCCGACGTACCCAATTCCGGAGGGTAGATGACTGGCCTCTCCCGCCCCTCTCCTGGAAGGTCGTCTATATGCGGCGAGCAATCAGGATTCCCCTTTTTCTTTTGCTCGATCTGTTTTCACCTCTGCGTAGGCGGGATATGATAAGTGCCCTTTTGGCAAGCCGGAAGGTCTGGAATCCTCTATGTACTTCAACCTGCCTCTGGACCTGAACGGACGACGTCACTGAGGCTCATTACCCAGGGATCTGAGACCTTTACTTGAATCAGCAATTCATTCCAGTCCCTCGCTTACGCGCTTTATTCTCTCAAGCTTCAAGTTACCGCCACTTTATTGGCTTCTTGATCCTCCAACACTGGAGAACGCCCGATTACGTCTCAACACTGGTTCCGCAGGTTTGCTTGATTTCCTGAACGCACAGAAAATTTATCGCTTGCCTCCATGACATCAAACGCAAGCAACTTTGGGCGGCTCCCAACACGCTAGGGGCGCGTCTCTCCCTCGTGAAACATTTCGGATTGGTCGTACGCCTACATATGGTTGATTCGGAAAGAGTCAAAGTCCTTTCGAGTTCGCGGCTCTAACTGTTGCTGACTGCCTATCTTACTGGGAGTGTCGTATTCGCCGCCTTCATACTCCACTTGGCGCCATGATTAACCACCTTTTTATTTACCCAATTCTCTAGCTCTCAACTCTACGTTTACAACTGAGGAATGGGGGAGTGCATACAAATATGCATGATTATAGGATCGATATTCGGAAATGGACTCACAGAAACGTAGATCCACGTCAGAGTTCCCTAGGCGCTGCCCAACAAGCGTCTTGGCGTAGGGTACGGCATGAGGTAAGAGTTTGTCCTGTGAGAATCAAGGCAACCGAAATATCAACGCATTCATACAGTACCTCAGGCTGCGAATCCGAGTCCAGCTTCGCCTCCGCCCCTTGCTTCCTCTTCCTCACAAGTTCCGCCAAGATATCTATAATAAAGATCCACGGTCCAATATATCTTTCGAGCTTGGTTTCGCGGCGCTTAATTACACCGTCAATGCTTGGGAAGAAATCATCCAAAAATTCAGCCAAAGGTCTATAACAGGGATATGAGTCCACGCATGAATCCCCGAGGGCCAGGTCTATAACTTTGGGGCAACTGTAACCAAGACCAGGTCTCCCATGAACGTGAGATATTTTCCATAGATCATCAAACGAGATGCTAAGCTCCTCCAGATCTGGCCAGTGTGTGGCGAAGGAAAAAAACACTTCATTGAAATTTTTGAGGGATGGCCGAATCCTTTGTCACCGTATCCCAGTTTAAATTGACGCATGCAGGGCCATGTTGGGGCCATGAGTTTGATATCCGACGTATCCAGTTGAAAAGGACAAAACAACTCAATTCCCAATACCTCCAGGTTCTTGAACGCGAACAGGAGCCTAATGATTGGCAGCGCAAGACCATATTCGGGCGCGCTATAGTTTTGTTCGGCTACCCCGGCCATGTATTGACGGCATTGGTGGAGGTGTACGGAGTTAAAGAGCACATGTGAGCATCGCCGCTCAAGAGTCTGGAACAATTCCTTGATCGACAAAGAGTCGGGGAGATGCAGATGTACGACTTCGAATGATCTAAGACTCCGCGTATTAATTCGCTGTAGCAACTCCGAGCAATATTTGAGATGTGATGTATAAACTGTCAGACGGCGGAGGGAAGAGAAGCCCTGTTTAGTACTAGGGAGACTCCAGAAAATCTCTGAATTCGAAAGTGCGGCGAATAAACTGCCGCACTTCGCGGCGGGAACTTTCGCCGAGCATGTCACGGGACTTACGCTTTTGCAAATTCCCCACCACAACATACCGTCCTCGCCATACCACCTCTTCACGAAGCCTCACGCGCTGACGACGCCCTCGCAAAATCATCGCAGATTAAAATAATAATATTCATGTGTGATGATAATTATAGCCACGCACTCATAACCCAGCACAAAGTAATCATAAACCATATGGCATATGCCGACAATGGTAATTTATTAGGGCAGGACATACCAACCACTGTTGATAGAGACTGAGGGTGCTGCGAGAGCCGCCGAGTCACGCTCGAGGCAGGGGCGACTGGTCAGCCACATGATATTAAGTGAGTAGTCTGTATAATGCAGTACTTACTCTGTCCTCCCTACTATCTTCCCGTTCCTTGACTGACATGTGTAGTTGCATTAATATACTTTGTTTATGGTTGAAAGCTATGAAATGTGTGATTTCCGGCTGAGCGAGCAAAATAAACACGTCGCGCGTGTATCTTGGACCACAGTTGACGCGTCTCAATTGTTTGGCAAACAGACACGTGACCGGGATCGCCGCACAGATCTGCCGCACAACGATCGCCGCACTTTCGAATTCAGAGATGTCCTCGGAGACTCTGGAGTAAATCCTCGGCCGTATTTCTTGCCGATAAGACTTCAATTTTAGAGGCTGACAAAAAGCGTAAGACCTCTTGAGGCAGCAGAGTTGCTCTGCAGAAAAGGTATCGGACACACTGATGTCTGCAAACCATGCTTTGGAGAAGGCAAGATAGTTCTGGATTTGGCGAGAAATACTTCATTGGCATCCAGATGGAAAGTTTTTCCAGGAGGGGAGACTGGGAGCATAGTGGTTCTCAGGCTGCGACATCTCGGACTGCTTCGAATTTAAGGCACTCCACTGCGAGCGTCTGGAGGGGACCAATGAAATAGGCATCACCAAAATGACCGCCGGATCTCCATCGAAGGTCCCGTAAGTTGGGGAGGGAGATGCGACTACTATGCAAAAGGCTGAGCTCCCTGTGGTTTGAATAATAAAAAGGTAACTGTAGATCCCAACCCTCAGATCCACCTACTATCCCGAGGCGCTTGATGCGAGGGGTGTACTTCAGACAAGCTTTCCAATCTTCAGGTGTACAAGAATGACGGGTACTCTGAGTGGACGGGTTATCAAGCAGTCTACGTGTGTATCCTGGAAACTACACACCAACTGAATGTCTCCACCATTTGTTATTGTCCATAAACCTTTAGGTAGGCAATGGAACAAAGGTTTCAGCGTAGGCAAGTTACTCCAGAGAATGTCGAGGGCCGGGTTCTGAAACCTCCGACACGTCCGCGCGAGGGCAGCGAGACTTTGGGGGTCCATGCATCTATACGAATTCAAATATCGTGATGAGAATGATCTCTTCCGGACAGGGGAGTGGCAGGCTAGTAAATTTCGCGCGGCTTGAGATTGATGATGCCGGGACCTGAGACTTGTCTGAGTACGATGCACAGCAATCCGTGAATGGCGATAGGAGGCATTCGAAAGAATCGAAGACGTTGGTGTAACGTCTGAATCCTCATGGAGTATGAATGGGCCCACGTCTGGAAAGTCGCAGTTGATCAACGGTTTATAGCAGCCTCCTTTTGTTCTTGGTGATCCGGGCCAGCAATACCAGCACACACTTTCGTCACCTGCGGAGCTCCACAGGCAGTGGAGGAAGACGCGTCCGAATGGGTTAAAAACAGATTTAGCAGTCCCCAAGTCAAATTGAGGCTGCATGTCGTCGTCTGCGCTGCTAAAAGAGAGTACCTACGTGATGGTGATGTGAGGACGCGTGTGAACTTGGCTTGATGGTGGGTCCCGCAGCATTTTTGTCGTCACTTGAAACTTGAAAACTACATGTTTTTGGGAAGCTCAGTAATACCCTGCGAGTTTCGCGTATGGATACTAGTACTTAGTTCCTCAACGTTAGTTCCTCAACGTATCGTTCCTCGTTCCTCAACATATCAAGATTGACTGGGGAACCTAATTCAATCGTCACAGTTTCCATCCCAGGGCAAGCCAACATAATTTCCCGAATAAATGATGTCTGCTTTGCTTTTTCCACATCAGGTGGGGGGAAAGCGTAGGTGAGATATTGGAGTTGTGGAAACCGAGCGAGGAAATGGGGCATCAGAGCTATCACATCACTCTGCCACATATTCCAAGACTGGAAGAGGTCGAGGGTAGTTACTCCTTTGAGAGCGGCGAGCGGACTGTTCTCCTGTGATATGTGCTTGTCAAGCCATTCTGCGATGCCGGCCTCTGGGTAGAATGAGATATGTAGGGCTGTGACATGTGGAGCGCCGTCAGGAAGGAGATATAGGGCGTCGTCGAAGGTGTAGTAATTGAAGGTGTTGTAATCAAAGTGAAGGTATAGAGGGCCCGGGTAGACTTCCGACACCATTTTCAGTGATGCGAGGAATTTAAAAGGCCGCTTACGATTCAGAAACCAAGAAATGAGCCAGGGATCTGCTCTCAGATTTTGTAAGGCTGGAAGGAGCCTTTGAGGCTGACGACGATTTCTCGGGCGGGTGATAGCGAATAGGTCCAAGTCGACAATTGAAGGATGTCTAGTCAAGAAACCCAGAACATCGTTGAATTCGACTATTCGCCGCTCTATGATCACCCGGCCTGGGGTCAACTTGAACTTGGACAGGAATGGGAGAGTGATGCTCGAAAGAATATCAGGCCATGTACTCGCACGGGTGTTATTAGTCTCGAAGGAAACCGCGGTGAGAGTCTGTGAGTTGGTTTGGAGGGTGGATATCGTCCAGTCGAGGAAAGGTGGGCGGAAAAGGATGAAAGAAAGAGCTCGGAACTCGCGTAACCCATGGTGATGGTTACGGCTGCCCAGACGAGCCAACTTCTGGGGGATGACAGATTTCATGGCTCCACGGAAGTGCCCCAGCAGGCGCCTCATTCGTTCAGCTGGATTGATGGTGGGACGTGATTGGGACTCAGTAGCCGATGCAATGCCTCCTGCAATTCTGTCTCCACCTGTCACAGACAAAAGCACGCATGACTTTTGGACAACCAGATCCAAAAGCCGAATAACTTCCGTCTGCCACCCTGGATGGAGAGCACCGGGTGACAGTGAATGTGATAAGCGTATGTAGAGCCTTTTCATAGACGGAAGGCGAGAAACCAGCGTGTACAGCTCACGGGCATATGGGAGGACTGCATAGGTATGATAGCCAAAGCTGATGCCAAGGGAATCGATATTCTGAACGAACAAAGCGAGCCGAAGCGCACGCAGAATGTGGGCCGGAGGGTCGTGGAAGTAGAAGCATGTGGTGCTGCTGTCCTTAATATTGGCCCGGGCGAAGACGATGGGCAAGACGAGGAAGTGAAACCGCCTACACGTCATACTAAGCTGTATAAGAGATTCATCCTCGAGCCGGTCGACTATGTTTTCGAGGAGTTCATCAGGAAGGTGGGTGAGTGATCCCATTGACGATACTTGATCCAAGGTGAGAGTAAGATGGGCGCTAATTTATCAACATCTTGCAAATCTCAGGACAAAGGCTGTGTCACAAGGCAATGCAATGTCAAAGCGCTGGGCTGAAAGGGTCAACCATCAAAATGTCGCCGAGAAACGGTGGAGGTTCAGAGGATCGGCTTTTCTTGTGTGATCCACCAGACCAAACTTCCAAAAGATTCGCTGCAGCTTTACGGGACTGTTTGCAGACTTTTATCGGGCTGCAGCAAATTTACGAAACGCACCACTGGTGTTGCTGTACCTCCACAAGAGACTTTATGTAGGGAAAGGTATTATCAGTTTCGAGACACATGGTTGAAATTTGAAACTTGAAGTGAGCCTGTTGTTCGTTACGAGTTGCGTGACCCGTCCGCCAGCACCACGACTCTCTGGGTTGCCTTTACCCCTACAATGAACCAGTTGAATTCGTTTTTTCTATGATATCAAGCGTCGAGGTCTGGCTGAGCCTCATTCTTCTGCATTTACAACGCTGGCGGTGTTTATTTACGTTTTCGAGTTTCAGGTTCTTTGCTCATCTAAAGCTCATCAAGATACCCCAGGCGTTCTCGGGAGTAGTGGGGGTTGAGTAACTTTCAAGGATCCCACATCCCTGCGTACTATTGGAGTAAGGGATAGGCGGCAAGGCTACATTTCGGTGCGTCTATACTTGAGTCCTTTACTAACCAGATGATCCTGCCCACTGACGAAGGTCTGCAAAAGCTCTCGGGCAAGACTGCCTGGAGGATAGCTCAAATGAATCCTTCTTGGATCAATCCCGTCGTACAACCAGTACACTACCACACCAGCAATTAGCAGGAATTAGGCCACGCATCGATTCTGCTTGATCTTTTGGGATCCGGTCCGACTCCAACTCGTCTGTGCTCAATACCACCATCCAATACGACAAGTTTGTCGCATCTTCTGAGCGAAGTTCTCGTGAATCGTTATCCAGCTCGACGGGCGAGTTCACAAGCAAGCATGCACGAAATTCTACTTTTTGGCACTACCTGTCATGTTCACTTGACCGAAACTCGTCAATCCCCCGTCCCTGTACGTGCACAACCGTCGGAGTCTCCTGCGAGTTCTTCAACAGTTGAAGCCAGTCCAGAGGCTGGTCCCCCATCCACGAGGCTCCTCCTTCACAATAGTTCGACGGCCTGATCATTCCCGCCGGCAGCTTTATCAATAGTAATTGAACTTCTGTGGAATCGGGTGCCAAATTGGGCCGAGACCGCACTGGATCGACGATGACCGCAGCCTCTTTCTTGAGGTCATTGCCTATCACTCTATTTCTAGAGCGTCGTCCGGCAAGCTGGGAGAATCTGTGGGGTGGGATGAAGAAGGGCTTGAGACCTTGAGGGGAAACATGAGTGGGGGAGCAAGGACAGTACGTTCTCGATAAGGGACGATATGAAGGATATAGGAATGACCGAGAGCCGACACCCTCCGGAGGGGAGGAGGGCACCCCTGTTAGGTCTTCCTGGAGGTCCAACGTTACCATCTTGACAATCGACGTTGGATGGGCTTGGAGCGCCTGACGAGGAGGATCTCTTAGAAGAGGAGCGGGACACGACATCCCGGTTGCGGCAACGCTTGCCAGAAAAGCTCGCGCTCGGCCGATGTCTGAGCAGTTGCTTGATAGATGTCTACCCAAGGCAATGCATGCAGGCGAAGATGGTAAGTCATTTTTATTGATTGATTCAACATCAAGTGATGAATTTCGATATTCGTCAAGGGTTCTCGACGCTGCCACCAATGTGCTGGTACAGCTCACCAATGATTTTGGTTTAAAACCCACTCCGTGTTTGACTCGAGGGATGATGCTTCAATTTACAACTTGAATCTGGTTCGGGACGAGGATTTGGTTTGTGGATGCAAGTTGTTGATTACGGGAACTCATCGTGCCAAAGACATCAGCAGCTCGAAAATCCCAACGGCTCCGAAATCGTACAACAGCCTTTCTGCCCCATCTCCTATTCCTCACCAGCTGTGCAGGCCCAAGCTCAATTTGTCTGTGACGATTTGCTTTCTCCCTTCCCGATTTTTTCTTCCCCCGTCGAGTTCTTTTTGTGCACCATGAAGTTTATCCTTCACTCGTCGGTCTTTTCGTCATCGTCACCGCCCCTCTCCCAGAAAAGTGCGTTGAACGCGCCCTAGCCCTTCTCAGGACTCTTAGTGGAACAGTGGGGTACGTTGCAACTCTTCTTAAATCTTATAACATGCTGTATTGGTTCAATGCAGGTACCTTCACTCCGATCGGCGATGGTGCTTATCTGAATGTATGCCACCTTGTCCTCCTTTCAACTACATATATATTTTACTAATTTTTCCATGCAGTGGGCTTAGTCGGGTATTGTCACCGGGATCGAGAACGATGGAGCGATCATCCATTTTGCTGCACAGAGACTGTAGACCATTGGCCATATTTAAAGTGTTCGTAACTAGGGGGATTCCCACAATTAATATCGTTTGTCAATTAGCAGCCTTCTCCTTTCGCGATCCCGTTCACCAGTCACGTCTTTACTTCTGATTTATGGACGACCTTCCAATTAATACGCTGTTTGTCACTCAGTACGTTTGGCCGTGGGGCGTGTTGGCGGCCAAGATAATGATGACCATCACAATTAGGTCACTTGAAGGAATCATACAAACTTGGTTCCGAATTTGATATCCCGTGGAGGGGGAGGGAAAGGGGGAACAGATAGGGAACGTGAAGCGAGGTCTCAGGTTACCAGCTGTGTGACATTTGTGACGACCGCACTACCATCACAACCACAATGAAGAGACGGCTGCGGCGCAAGATGGAAATCGATGGGCCTCTCGGAAAAACTTCTTCTGCATACGCTACCATCACTGATCTTCCAGACGAACTTGTCGAGAAAATCGTCCAAGACCTGGATGATAACGGTTCCATTTGTCGGCTGAGCTTGACATGCAAGAGGCTTCATTTCCTGGTCCTTCCTATGTTCTTCTCCCGCAACAAGTTGGAAAACCTGGAAAACGGGTACTTCCATTGTCGTAATCCCATACCGGAGTTGCTAGAGGCCATAAGGACGGCCCTTTTCGTTCGCAATCTCTCATCAATCACATTTTACTTCACTTCAGGGGTTGAGCAAGTGATCTCAGACACCTCTAGTCTATGCCGTTTACTGGCGCGCATTCCACCAGTTGGAAAAATACTGCTAGGCCTTCCAGAATATGTTTCGAACCTGTATGAGCCACAGCATGTCCGAAACATGGAGAGGTGGGGAAGGGAGTTTCTGAAGCTTTTAGAAACAATCGCCAAGAGTGGGTGCAGAGATCTGGAGTTGCTTGACCCAATAGGTTGCTTGTCTAACAATTATTTGCATGTCGCAACAGCGAAACCCACAGGCACTAAGTTTAGGAGGTCGAGGAATTTGGGAGGGATCCGTGCACACCCCCATTTAACTGGGATGTCGACGATACAAATTCTTTCTCCGAGGCTCTTCCAACCTTTTTTTATTGGGTGGATCATTGATACGCTGAAGGTGAACCGAGAGTCCCTCGTCTGCGTTCACCTCAATGTCACTTCCATATGCCCAGACCTCCTATCACACATCTCTAAATCTGTAAATTTACCGGCAATAAAAGAGGTCAAGATCTTTGCTCACTCCAATCTCGAATGGGTGGGTCTGTGCAGCTTCCTCAATCGCCATCCATCAATCACCAGTCTACGCCTCGACGGAATCCTCCCAGTCAAGGATCCTCAAATTCCTGATCCCCCAATTATGCTCCCATACTTGACACAGTTAACTGCAATGTCACCGATTGTGACCTTGCTGCTCCAACATCGGAACAGGGTGCCCCTTCTTTCCTTCGTCTGTGTCTTGCTCGATTTGAATGCTCAATCTGAGTTGGACGGTCCGGACCCCCTACCAGCCGTTGCCACCCACACCCATATATCATCTTTGCGGTTATCAAATGGTCTATGGGGGGATATCTGCTCGATCCTACAGAGGCATATTCGTGAAGACAGGTATATTCGGATCATTACCTCCCTCAGTCATATTAGGACTGTCGTTTTGGACCAACCTTTTAATTCCAGCCCCTCGCCGATCACAATAAAGGGGTGGCTTTACCTCTTTCCCCATCTGGAACATGTGGATTTGAGCTTCCGTCTGTTAGATGCCAGGTCAGGATTGTCAGCTGAGGAGAGGCATAGTGTAGCCACTGAGTTTGCCACTCAATTTGCTGCTGATCGCCCGATGATGAAAACATTATCAACCGAACTTTTTTGGCGAGTCAACTTGGACGACTTGCGGAGGATGCCTGGTTTTAAGGCATGATGAAAGCTTTTGCATTGCATCTACGTGACATCTGACCTTCATTATTATTACTCTGCAGAGCACTCCGTCGGCCGGGTCCAGAAAATCAAATAGAGTGCTGGATAGGAAAGAATGTAGTTGCAAATGTTCAGAAGAGCCGTACTATTCTGGTGCGTATCCGACAGTTAAAGTACTTGGACTAAAGCTCATGGGACGTCCGCCGGGTCCAGAAACGAAATAACATGCTTAAATAAATTACTTTTCCGTTCAGTGCTTCGACTATGTACTTCTGGGTTGAGGTTGATCTTCCGAATTTAGCTTCTTCAATGTATGTTTGAATTTATCACGTTTCTCGGTATCGAGTTAGAAGTACTGAAACGAGAAGGAAAAGAAAAGATGGAGCTACTGCTCTCAGAACTTGGGTTGCGGCAGCGTTGCGAAGGACCTCCGAGATAGTGCGCTCAAGCGCCTTTCCCTCATCCCTGCCCCGCGGTGTTTGCTGCTTGAAGTGCAAAGGCCAGTAGTATCTATTCGTCACTCGGTGCGTTTGAGTGTTGGCGGCCAAGGTACCGACGTCACAGCGTCTGCCAATTAGGTCACATGACGGAATCACATGTTCCGACTCCCCAGTCTTTGTGAGACATACCACAACCACAATGAAGAGACGGCTGCGGCGCAAGGTGGAAATCAATGGGCCTCTTGGACAAACTCCTTCTGTCTACGCTACCATCACTGATCTTCCGGACGAACTTGTCGAGAAAATCGTCGAAGACCTGGATGATAACGGTTCCATTTGTCGGCTGAGTCTGACATGCAAGAGGCTTCATTTCCTGGTCCTTCCTACATTCTTCTCCCGTAACAAGTTGGAAAACCTGCAAAACGGGTTCTTTCATTGTCATCATCCCGTACCAGAGTTGCTAGAGGCCACGAGGACGGCCCTTTTCATTCGCAATCTCTCAACATGCACATTTTATTTCACTCCTGGGATTGAGCAAGTGATCTCAGACACTTCCAGTCTACGTGGTTTACTGGCGCGCATTCCACCGGTTGGTGAAATCCTGTTAGGCCTTCCGGAATATATCCGGTGCCTGTACGGACCACAAGGAGTCCGAACCATGGCGAAGTGGGGAAGGGAGTTTCTGAAGCTTTTAGAAACAATCGCCAAGAGTGGGTGCAGAGATCTGAGGTTGCTTGACCCGATAAGTCATTTGCCTAACTATTTTACGCCTAACACTTTGTATGTCACGATACCTCCCCCTGCGAAACCCACAGGCACTAAGGCTAGGGGGACGAGAAATTCGGGAGGGATCCGTGCACACCCCCATTTAACTGGGATGTCGACGATACAAATTCTTTCTCCGAGGCTCTTCCAACCGTTTTTTATTGGATGGATCATTGATATGTTGGAGATGAACCGAGAGTCCCTCGTCTGCATTCACCTCAATGTCACTTCCATAAGCCCGGACCTCCTATCACGCATCTCTGAATCTATGAATTTACCGGTGGTACAAGAGGTCAAGATCTCCTCTCGCTTCAACCTCGTATGGGAGGGTCTGTGCAGCTTCCTCAATCGCCACCCGTCAATCACTAGTCTATACCTCGACGGAATCCTCCCAGTCAATGATCCTCAAATTCCTAATCCCCCAGTTATACTCCCATACTTGACACAGCTAACTGCAATATCACCGATCGTGACCTTGCTGCTCCAACATCGGAATAGGGTGCCCTTTCTTTCCTCCGTCCATGTCTTACGCAATGGTTGGAAAGCTCCATCCAAGTCGGACCCCCTACCAGCCATTGCCAGCCATGCCCATATCTCATCTCTGCAGTTATCCAATATTCTAGTGGGGGATATCTGCTCGACCTTAAGGAGGCATATCCATGAAGACAGATCTACTCGAATCATTACCTCCCTCGTTCATATTAGGAGTGTTATTTTGGACCAATCTATTAAATCCACCAATGCCACCACGCTCACAGTAAAGCGATGGCTTTACCTCTTTCCCTATCTAGAGCATGTGTCTTTGAGCTTCTGCTTATTAGACGCGAGGTTAAAATTGTCAGATGAGGAGAGGCTTGGTGTAGTTAACGAATTTGCCACTCAATTTGCTGCTGACCGCCCGACGATGAAAACATTATCGGTTAGATGTGTTTTGACAGTCAACTTGGACGACTTGCGGAGGATGCCTGGCTTTAAGGCATGATCAGAGTTTTTGTATTGCGTCTACGTGACATCTGACCTTGATTCTTATTATTCTGCAGGACACCCTGTCGGTTGGGTCCAGAAAATCAAATAGGGTTTTAAATAAGAAAGAATGTACCTGCAAATAATCAGAGGAGCCGCATTACTCTGGTGCGTATCCGACAGCTGAAGCACTTGAATAAAGCTGCTCTGACATCGGGTTCAGAAAACGAAATAGGATGTTAAATAAATAGGAATGCCGTGTGTAGCTTCGTGTGATATTCAATTCGGTGTTTCGACTATGTACTTCTGGGTTGCGGTTGATCTTCCTCAATCTACCTTCATCACGTTTTCTCGGTATCGAGTTAGAAGTGCTGAAACGAAAAAAAAAGAAAAAACGGGGCCACTGCTCTCAGACTTGGATTGCCGTAGCATTGCGAAGGACCTAGGCGACGCAGTTGAGAGTCTGCGGGGTAGTGTGCTCAGGCGCCTTTTCATCATAGACGGCGAGTCTACGTTTTACTGCATGGCGGCCGTTAGTAGAACGAGATCTTGAGTCTGTCTGAGATGTGACGTGCGTTGAGCATATGTAGAGAATGCCATAGATACTCACGAAATATGACAAGGTATCTCCAAGTGGGCTCGGGGGTGCAGTTATGTGTTATATCGATAGGTTCTCACCATTTCTTCTTGAAGGGCCAAGGTGGCACTCCGCGGAGTTTGCTGCTTGACGCACAAACGGAAAAGTTGTAGGCAGAGAATTAGACAATCCAGCTTACCACTTACTCTGAAGCGTTGAGACAGGCCGCCGTTCAAACTTTACGTCAAGTCCTCTTCTCAAGCCAACTGCCTTGTATTATGAACTCATATGTGAAACTAAAGAAAAAACGTTACGGCAAAGCAGCAGTAATCGAAGATGATACCCTGGCTGCATGGGAAGCGGGGACAAAGCCTTGCGAAGGAGTCCAAAAAGAACGGCGGGAAATCATTTGGTAATTGTTTTTCTTCTTTTTTCTTCCTTTCCCCCGAACTATCCTGGCTTCAAAAGTCCTAAATCAAAATATGTCATAATACTCTTCTCGTTTTCAATTCGTACATACCTTACAGCAAAAGGGCAGCAAGCCCGGCGAAAGCAGCCACGCCGGCCAAGCCAGCAAAGGGGTCAAAGTCAACGGTAGAACCGGCAGACTTCGAGGTAGCCGCTGGAGCAGCGGAGGTGGAGGATACTGTTGCAGCATAGTTCGTGGTACTGGACGCCGGAGCAGAGGACCTTGTACTCGCAGAGCCGTACATTGCTGCTGATGAGGTGGTAGCGGATTCAATGCCAAAGGCCGGGGGCAATGTCACACCCTAGATGAAAGCAAATATGCAAAAACACGAATCTGAAAGACTTGAAGTGACGCACCAAAGGGAGACAGATCTCTCGGGCAGCTTCCCGAGCCGCAGCAAGGTCGGCGCTCGTGCAGGTTTTCTCGACGCACTCGAAAACGCTATTGATGTAGGGTGTGTCATTGCAGAGGCAGTTGTAGCCTTCTGATTCTGAGCAGTCGCCTCGGTCACCGTCAGTGACACAGTTGCCGACGCAAGCTAGTTCACAGAGAGATGCATAGAGTGCCGTTATGTTAAGCATAAGGAGAGAGAGAGAGAGAGAGAGGAACAACGTACGGGAGACTCGAACCTGACGAGCGAAGAGGGTGGACGCTGAGGCCAAGGCAGCGAAGAGCGCAACAGAGACGAGTTTGGAATGCATTACGCTTCAAAGGGTTTGTAGCTAGGGGTTAACGAACGGGTGCAACAAGTTGCGTTGGCAGTTGCTAGCTCTCCCAAGGCGATTTAGAGTTGGGAGAAAAAGACAGCTCAGGCTGCTTTATATAGGATTCCGAGGGACACTTTCCCGGCTTTGGAAAACTCCCCGAAAGCCAATCCAGTTGTAAGGAGCCTGGTGCACCGTGCATGCATGTGGGAGGCCGATCTTGAGTCAAGGAAGGCGGGAAGTTGCGGAAAAGAGGGAAGTTACTAATGATTGTAAGTAAGTATGCTGTATGGAATCGTTTTAACCTACCAAGTCTGGGCCTCTGATCAAAAACCCGCCCACCTCAATGCGCCAATGTGTCCAAGGTTCTGAGGACATTCTTGCGTTGTCGTCGTATCTCCAGCTCGTCAGCTGCCATCCCTCGGCGCAGTCAACGTGTAGCAATAGGGCGTTTTAACTGAGTTGTGGAGTTGAATTTGAAATTAGTGCTGCTTCTCTGGAGGTTCTTCGGTTTACATCACTCCGCAATCAAGGCGTAGCAACTTTGAGGTATTTTGGTTCTCCACGTTAAGACCCGCTCATGAGGCGTGCATCTCGAATATACACACTACACAAAAAATCATATGTATGTACTCTACAGCCTAAAACCGTAACGTACTCAAGTCCTTCCGTAGTATCAGGGTCACGTCGCGAAAATCCCAATTATCTTAAACATCGGCACACTCTGTCCTTCCTCACCCAACAACTGACATTCCACAAAATGAGAGCCTCGTCCAACATAATGATCGATCATCTTAAACCTAAACCACATTCATCAGCGTGGGTGGGTGAGGAAGAAAGAAACCAAAAGAAGGAAAAAAAAAAACGCACGTAGGTACAGCATCCCCAACATCCGCCGCATTCTCAATAACCTTCGCCCCCGCATAATTATCATCAACCCAACACTCAACCGAGCTCCCCTCCCCAACAACACCCACCGGCTCCCTCAAATAATACACCCCAATATCCCCCCCGCCCACAAGTATCGGTATCCTAAGCTTACTCGTGGGCAGGGACGAGTGCCAGTAATGCGCAGCCGTAATCAGCGCATCGCCCCCACTCCCGCTCGGGTGCCGCGCGTACCACCCCGAGCCGTAGAACAGCGACGGCGGCAAAGGGTTGATCAGGTCGTTCGCCGACACGCAGAACGGCGCGATCTCTTCGAAGGGCCGGTTCCCGTTCGGGCGCGTGTTGATGCGGCCAGAGGGCACCGTCAGGAGCTGCGAGGACGAGGAGGACGAGGAGGAGGACGAGCCCCGGTCTTTCATCGCCGCCGCTGCCGCTGCCATCTTCTTCTCCACAGCTGCGTCGACGGCGAGATCCTTTTCAGGCTCGGGGACGCCGGGTCGCTGACCGATGCCACCAAATAGGCCATGGGCGTCGCCTGCGCCCGCTTCGGACCCCGCGGTGTGCATCGGGACAGCCTCGTACGACGACCCAGTAGCCACGCTCCACGCCGTACATATCTGGCTCTGGAAGTACGCCACGAGTATCTCCGAGATGAGCTCGTGCCCCGACGGGCTAGCGAGGACGGGGTCGACAAAGTACTTCTGGATGGACTTGGGGTCGCGCATGTAGTCGGGGAAGAGGGCGGATTTGACGGAGACGTGCGGGACGTCGTAGAATTGCGCGACGATGTTGTGCCAGTGGTCGGGCCCTGCGAAGCCGTGGGTTTGGTGCGTTTGCGGGGAGAAGTGGCCGAGGAGGAGGACGGCGGGTTTGTCGGGCCTGATGAGGATGGAGCGGATGAGGATTTCAAAGTGGTCCATCATGTCTTGGTTCCTGGGGGATGGTTAGTCTTGATGGTAAAGGGAGAAGGGAAGAAAGGGGAGGAGGATTGAATGTTAAAGGGAAGTGTTAACTGGAAGAAGTTGAAGGATGAAGTACCCAAGACGCAAGATAAGGATGAAGCGGAAAGACGAAAGAAAGGAGGACCACAAACATCCAGAACCAAAGGAGTTGAACTCGAGACTGCTCCCAAGATATTGCGGGGTAAAGGAAACCCCACATAGGATGGGAAGCAGAAGGCGAACGCAAAGCCCCGACTTTCAAGAAAAGATAAAAGTAGCAAGCGGGGAAGAAAGTCGGCACGACAAGAAAAGATATAGGAAAGCCCTTGGTGCGCGATAAACAAAGAAGGACGCTCCCTCAACCACAATTTAGAAAGAATGCACAGAACGCCGCTGGTTGGATGAGGGGACGACCAAACCAAAATCATCGAAATCCGGGGAGAAGCCGCATGGAAACGCGACAAGAAGAAGGAAGAAGGGAAGGATCTACGCCTGTTCCAGAAACGTGCAGAAGTATGAGAAATAAGAAGGTAGGTAGGTCACAACAGCACAGCTCGTCGCGCTCAAAGAAGGACAGAATCCCCAAGTTCCAACACTCGACCCACACAAGGAAGGACATATTTAAGGGGGGGGAAGTATGGAATTGAAGGTGGAAATCAACACGACACGCCAATCGTCAAGCATCAAGACACCGGGGAGTTTCTGGGAAATGGGAAATGGAGAAGGATTGGATGGGTAGGATTGGAGGCCAAACTCTCCCGGGGAGAAATGGTTTATGACGAGGGTGGGTTATAAGGAAGATGGGCTGTAAGGAAGATGGTAATGGTCATAGCCGAAGGAAAAGATGTGAAAAGGGTAAAGCCATGATGAAGATAAATGAAGTGATAGCAGAGCAAATGACCAAGATGGGATGGGCCTCGTGGGCGGCTACCCTTGCTTGGTGTGAGAAAGTTCTTGGAAGGGGAGGTGACGATAAGGCGGGATGAAATAGGGTTGCAAGGCGGCCGTATCAGACCGATAACGAACAGAAGGAAAAAAAATGGGTGGTAATGAAAGAAACGGCAAAGGAAATAAACGCACGGTTCATCCTCCGTATCCAGCTCAATAATAACCAAATCCGTCTGATCTGGGAGATGGTGCGAGTTGCAATACCCAAAGTACCCCGAATTGGTGCGTCGCAGGGCGCCGTTTGTCAGTTCTGTAGCTGGGTGGGGAAAGACGGTGTTCCACCACTGGAAGAAGCGGGATGGGTAGCATGTGGGTGATATGGGGTCGTCCCCTGCACCGTGGCATGCTGACACTGGGGGGGGGGGGTCACATGTGAGTTTGGGGTGTGGAAAGAGGAAGAGGAAGAGGAAGGGAGGAGTAGACATACCTGAGCCGCCAAGAACAGAGATAGTAACGCTCTGACCCGCCAGCGCCTTATTCAACACCCTCTGAATCCTCGCTCCGCTCCCCAAATGCATCCTGCTCTTCGAAAGCGTAACAGCGCCATACTTTGCGCCGATCTTATCTCCCGGACTGTAACTTGGACAAAACTCAAATGGGTTCGGAAGCACGGGTTCGCTGGAGTTGAGGTAATTCTTGGCTTTTAGATCTGCGTTGGAGTAGTTGGGTTGATGTATGGATGAGGAGGAGTGGGAGGAAGGGAGGAGGAAGTGGATGAGGGTTAGGAGGAGGAGGATGAAGAAGACTGGGACCCAGATGCGTGTAGTCCTTCTGGAGGCGGAGGAAGAGGAAGAAGGGGAAAGGGAGCCCATTGTGGGTGAGTTGTGGGAGGGAGGAGAGATGTTTGGGCGGAGTTGTTGTCGACGTTGCATGCGCGCGCCCCAGCTGTGTCTGCCTGTCTTGTTCCAACGAGGAAAGGAGAGTGTGAGTGTGGAAGGATGATTGAAGTCAGGAACGGATGACAGCGAGAACGTGGAATTATTTTACATATTTGTTTGCTCTCGGTTATCTCAACACCTCGCAATCGACCAAGCACCCAGCCATGGCCAAGGAGTGAGATCGTCAAATTCATCCTCTTCCCCTCTTCCCGTCCCTCATCCCCTCAACTTTCCTCCCTAGAACGCATATAGCTTGCTGTATCTTCCATATACGTATGTTCACTTCTTCACTCCGCTCTACTTTATCCATCGATGATGACTCTTTCTTTGCATAGATTCATTCACTCTTCGTCACCCATAACAAGACGTACGAATACCTCACATCGATGTGCGTCGCTAAAAAAAAGGGCTTTGGGATTGCTACTAGTGATATTTGAATACGCTGGTTTTCCTCTACTTGAGGCCCGCTCTCGCGCGAAAGATCTGTCGTACATCGCTCGGTCGGTGAGTATTCTCTTTTGATAGTGACACTGACACTTGGTTATGTAGGTCTGGTTGCCGCGATGAGATTTCTCTGTTCTTTGCTCGCTTTACACCACCTTCCCCTTTGATTCCGAGCTTTTTCGCCGTCCCCCCCTTCTGCTTCTGCCTGTCCCGTCCTATCGTTTACAGTACTCCTCCCTCTCCTTTGCTGTCCCTTGCCTCTCCTCATGCTCCCAATCCCCTGCTTCGCTCGCCCTCTGCCTCTTTGTCCACCAAACCTTCTTCCCTATCCCTTCCCCCCACTCCCACTCTGTCCTTTCTTCGTCCCGACTGATCCTTTTTGGCGACTAGATTGCTGGTGTCCTTTCTCGTTTTCTGGGGTTCAAGCCCGCAATGCTTTTTTTGCCCTGCGCTCCCTCAGGCCTTTGACGTATCGTTTCCTGACTTCGGTTGAGCAGACGGGCGGGTGTTTTCCGGCTCTGGCCATGGAAGAACGCAACTTCCTGTATACGACGGACTACCCCACACTATTCGGTGACCCTCCCTTTCTTGTTACCTGTGTTCTTCAGTGGCTGATGCTATTTTCCAGTTTCTAGTTGTAAAGCTCTTTCGGAACGGACTCACGAAATGCATCTGAAACTTCCTCTTCAAGTTGCGTGGTCTGCTCTCCGATCCTTTTCGTGGCGTGTCCCTTCAAGGTACCTATGAACCCTCTTCCTCCTTCCTCTTCCGTTCCTCCCTCACTTGTTTTCCTCTGCTTAGGGCCTGCTCACCTCACGCGCGAAAGATCCATCATACATCACTCGGTCAGTGGGTATTCTTGTTTGATGATGACACTGACACTTGCTTATGTAGGTCTGGTTCGGCTATCTTTGTCGCGACGAGGTCCATTCTTTTCTCCCTTGTTATATGCTACACCACCTTCCCCCTTTGATTCCGAGCTTTTTCCCTCCCTCCCTAAGCCTTCCGCCTACGTACCTCTCTTCTGCTTCGCATCTCTCTCCTGGTTCTCCCATCCCTTTCCCTTCTGTCCCGTCCTATCGGTTACAGTTCTCCTCCCTCTCTTGTTCCTCCTCTCTTTTGCTACCCCCTGCCTCTCCTCATCCTCCTAAGCCCCTGCTTCTCGCTCGCCCTCCGTCTCTTTGTCCAAACCCTCTTCTTCCCTATCCCTGCCCTCTTCCCGCGCTCTCCTTTCTGCTGCTTCCCCCTCCTCCTCTTTCTGCTCCGTCCCCATGCTTCTCCCACCTCTACGCTCCCACCTCCTACTTTCATCCCCATTCAACGCTGCCACCGTCCGGTAGGCAAGATTTGACGCCGCCCTCCCCTGGGTGCTGCAGCATCACTGAAGGCGGAGTTATGGTTGAATACCTATTGTATCATTATTTATCTTTGAGCCGGTAACATAATTGTTTACATAGTACCTTTGTTCAAGACATTGCAAACGTCGAATGCCCTTCTTATTCAATGCTCGATACTCAGTGCTCAGCGCTCAGCGTTCACCTACGATCCTTACTGGTGACCAGATTGCTGGTGTTCTTTCCCGTTTTCTGGGGCTCAAGTTCGCAATGCTTTTTTTCCCTTAGGCTCCCTCAGGACTTTGACATATCATTTCCTGGTTTCGGTTGAGATCCAGAAGGGCGCCTTCTTGTATACGGACTACCCCACTTTATTCGGTGACCTTTTCTTTTTACCAATGCTCTTCAGTGGCTGATGCTATTTCCAGTTTCTAGTTGTAAAGCTCTTTCGGAGCGGACTCACGAAATGCGTCTGAAACTTTCTTTTATGTTATCTGCTCTCTGATCTTCTTCGTGGTGTGTCCCTTCAAGGTACCTATGAACCCTCTTCCTCCTTCCTCTTCCTCTTTCCTCCCTCATTTGTTTTCCTCTGCTTAGGGCCCGCTCACCTCACGCGCGAAAGATCCATCATACGTCACTCCGCCGGTGAGCATTCTCGTGTGATGATGACACTGACACTTGCTTATATGTAGGCCTGTTCAGCTCATAACTGTTTGCATAGTACCTTTTGTTTGAGACCTTGCAAACGTTGAATGCCCTTGTTCCAACGAAAAAACAATGACGCCGTAGCCGAACTCTTGGTCTCAGGGCAAAATGGCGCGGACAATAGCACAAGAGATATGGGAAACTTTGGAAGAGGGAATTGACACATATTCATGCATCAGTAAAATTACAAGTCCACCTTTGGCAGCTTTCACCACTTAGGGCTTCGCACCGTAACCGTATGATACGGTTCATACGGTAATGTTATACGGGTACCCGTACCGTACCGTTGCAGATTTGAAGACCAACATAAACGGCCGTCAGGAGACGGCCGTCGACGGCCGTATATACGGGTGTACCTGCACCCGCTTTTTGACTGCTTTTTTTGGGCCAAACACACCATCAGTCTTGATTATATTTCGACAACCAGTTTAGGATGAGATTTACGCTCCACTTTGACACCAAAAGACTACTATAAGTCCAATTTTGGTTCCGAAATAAACATTACAAACCAATTACAAATGCTGCAGGTGACCATAACAGGACTGGAACAGGGCCGGAACACTTGTCAATGCTACAAACTGCCTAAACGTACACTAAAATTAGTTACAATAGCTATTCTGCACAATATTTGTATTTAAGGAAGACTTAGGCACAAATTAATGGCTTTGGGAAGAGCAATTTTGAGTGAGTGGTAATTTTTCCGTAAATACGGCCGTATTCCCGTACCGTAATACCGTACCGTACCGTCAAAGTTTGAGAGTTGGCCCGTATACACCGTAAATTGTACGGCCGTAACCGTAATACGTACGGTGCGAAGCCCTATCACCACTTCTTAAAGCGTGAAAGCATGAAAGGGTTTCCGCTTTTGGAAGCCCAGGCCATATTGTTTGAAAAGGGGTTTTGGCTTTCAAAAGGGACGAAAGGGCTGAAAGTGGTTCAAAAAAGTACCATGAAAGAGGTACAGCTTTTCAAAAGGGGACTTAAAAGAGGGTTTAAAGCTGGCAAAAGTGACTAGATTTCTAATATTTGATAAAAACAATTGTGGTGATTGCTACGAGAACGACGCTAACCCTCCAGTACAACCTCGTCATCATCCGCCAACTAAAAATCTTCGAGGGGTCGGCAAGGGGGCGTCGGCATTAAAAAAAAAGACCTAGGGTCGAATTTTTTTTTTCAGCACCAAGAGGTCGACCTACCTACTACGTAATCAGGCACAAGTCTATATATGGTAATAGTGACATCATCGCCATGTTTTTCTCGACCTTTCTGAGACGACAAACAGGCGTCGCTGAACACCCTCGTCCATCCTTGTATGTATTCCTTTCAAAAGTATATTGTTTTGTAGATCTTGACATGCTTGGCAGGAATGTGTACCTCCTGTTGTCTCAAGCAAATCAACATTGATGATTTTGTGCAGGTTTCCCTCAGGTGGTAGAGTTTGATCTCCTGTGTCGTGGAAGTTACCGAATAACGCGACCATTTGTGGCCTCGGAACTTGGGGTGTAATTCTATAAATCCATAAAAAACCATGCTAATTGATGACAAAATTTTACACACAAGGCTTCAGCTGCATGTAGAAGGCGCGTGAGCTTTCATCCACTCTAACACCACACTTTTCAACGAAGGATTTGGAAAACTGGAGCACTCCCTCCATTCCCTGCTCTCCGCGATGAATCAATTTGCCCCTATCCACTTCCTCCCCCCATCCCAACTTCTACAAAAACCCGTTGATTACAACCTCCCACAAGTCGTCAGGATCAAATTTCGGATCATCAAGTAATGCTGGCTCAATATTGAAGGCTGCTAACGTGTTTTTAGGTGAAGTCTTTTTTTTTTTTCAGGCCTGGTGGCTGGACCTACCTACCGGCCTCCGGTCCGGCATTCTAATCCCGACGCCCCCTTGGGGGTCGGTCGATACAGGTGGCGGGAGAGGCATCAAGCGGGGGACGTCGAGCTCGCAATGCATATGAGGATCTTGTATAACAATGACGAGGCCTTGATGATTGGGGTTTGTTGACCAGGTAAGGAGCTCGCTGCCGTCGTTTGGGGGTTCGAGAGATGCACCGTATTGCTGAGTGAATGCAATCCAAGGTCAGCCGTTAATAAGATAAGAAGCAAGGCACAGCGGCGCACCTCGTTTGTACTGATTAGTGTTCGCAGGTCCAGTCTACAGGACTGAAAATACACATAGGACTGAACTGGACTGAACCACAGTCCGGTCTTTTTCCAGTTGCAGTTGCCCACATTTGGGATCAGTTGCAGTTGCCAGTTGCCATGTTTTGTAAATATTTAAAAACCGAA
>KN838665.1:98716-121101 GCA_000827195.1 Laccaria amethystina LaAM-08-1
CCCCCCCCCCCCCCCCTATATCCGGGATCCACGTTCCGCCACCCCCTTGATCCACAATGAAATGTATTCCATTTATCGTAACCAATTCGGTCACTTCCGGATCTGAAATTAAAAGATAAATTACGTCCAAGTCCACAAGATGACGAATAGATTCCATTTTTTTTGCCTGGTACAGTGCGCTAAGGTCTTCGAGTGAAGCTGAACGTCTGCCTTGATGGCCCATACGTCCGCCCGTTGCCATAGGGCTTCAAAAATAGAAATTTAATCTAACTTTAGTAAAAAAATTTAAGCCCTCGGAAGCCTCCCCCCCCCCCCAGACCCCCGGTCCGGCATTCAAATCCCGGGGCCCCCTTGAATATGCATTGCCATTAGAATGTCAACTGTACATGTTTTTGGGAATTCCAGCCATATCCTACGAGTTTCGTGTATCGATGCTAATACTTAGTTCCTTAACATATCAAGATTGACTGGGGAACCTAATTCAGTTGTCACAGTTTTCATCCCAGGGCACGCCAACATAACTTCCCGAATAAATGATGTCTGCTTTGCTTTTTCCACATCAGGTGGTGGTGAAGCGTAGGTGAGATGTTGGAGTTGTGGAAACCGAGCGAGGAACTGAGGTATCAGAGCTCTCACATCACTCCGCCACATACTCCAAGACTGGAAGAGGTCAAGGGTAGTTACCCCTTTGAGAGCGGCGAGTGGGCTGTTCTCCTGTGATATATGCTTGTCAAGCCATTCTGCGATGCCGACCTCTGGGTAGCATGAGATATGTAGGGCTGTGACATGTGGAGCGCCGCCAGGAAGGAGATATAGGGCATTGTCGAAGGTGTTGTAATCGAAGGGCCGGCAATCAGAGTAGAGTTCCGACACCACTTTCAGTGATGTGAGGAATGTAAAAGGTTGCTTACGATTCAGAAACGAAGAAATGAGCCAGGGATCTGCTCTCAGATTTTGTAAAGCTGGAAGGAGCCCCCGAGGCGGACAACGATTTGTTGGGCAGGTGATAGCATATAAGTCCAAGTCGACAATTGAAGGATGTCTAGCCAAGAAACCCAGAACATCGTGGAATTCGACTATTCGCCGCTCCATGATATATCCACCAAATAACTTTCGCCGCTCTATGAACAAATTACCTGTTAACTTGAACTTGGACAGGAATGGGAGAGTGACGTTGGAAAGAATATCAGGCCATATGCTGGCAGGGGTTTTATGAGTCTCGAAAGAAACCGCAGTAAGGGTCTGTGAGTTGGTTTGGAGCGTGGATATCATCCAGTCGATGAAAGGTGGGTGGAAAAGGAAGAAAGAACGAGCTTGGAACTCGCGTAACCCATGACAATGGTTGCGGCTGCCGCCCAGACGCGCCAACTTCGGGGGTATAACAGATTTCATGGTTTCACGGAAGTGCCCCAGCAGGCGCCTCACTCGCCCAACTGGATTAATGGTGGGACGTGATTGGGACCCAGTAGCCAATGCATTACTAAGTCCGTCTCCACCATCCACATACAAAAACACGCATGACTTTTGGACAACAAGATCCAAAAGCCGAATAACTTCCACCTGCCATCCTGGATGGAGAGCATCGGGTGACACCCTATGCGAAAAGCGCATATAGAACGTTTTCATGGACGGAAGGCGAGAAACCAGCCTGCACAGCTCACGAGCGTATGGGAGGATCGTATTGGTACGACCGCCAAAGCAAATGCCAAGGGAATCGAGGTTCTGAACGAACAAAGCGAGTCGAAGGGCATGCACGACGTGGGCCGGAGGGTCGCGCAAGTAGAGGGATGTGATGTTGCCGTCGTCGATATTGGCTCGGGCAAGGACAGTGGGCAAGGCGAAGAAGTTAAACCTTCTACAAGTCATACTAAGCTGCATAAGAGATTCATCCTCGAGCTGTTCGACTATGTTTTCGAGGAGTTCATCTGGAAAATGGGTGAGTGATCGCATTGGCGATGCTTGATCCAAGGTGAGGGAATTTATGATGGGCACTAATTTATCAACTTCTTGTGACACAGCATTTGCCTTGGTATTTGCAAGGCGGTGCAACGTCAAAGTGCTAGACTGTAAGTAGGTCTTTCCGACGAACAAAGGAGTGTGTGAGTGGAGAGTCAGGTACGGATGACGGTGAGAACGTGGAGATATTTCTATTTGTTTGTTCTCACTGCTTGCGAGAGCTTTCACTTTTGCAAGTTCTTCCAAGTTGCCAATAATGTAGGCCATAAAGAGCGGCTGTGCTGACCGCAAGCCCATTCATTTATCAAGAACTTGAGCTCACGACTTTTTTTCAAAAGGCTTCGTTCTGAAACTACTTACTTGAATAAACCTGTGCCTTGGTGGTGGTGTTACGTATCAAGTCATGGAATTGGCGCTGGTGGTACATATATTATAACATCGACCACGCGGTCACTCCCATTCATCCCTCCAATCCCTCCCGCCCCCTTCAGCGTCAACTTCCAACAGCCATCCCATCCCAGACCCAACCATCAAACTCCCTCTCAATAACGGTCCCCTCGCTTCCTCCTTCTCCTTCCCAGAAACGCTAGGCGTCATGCCCTCAACGTTCCGTGATCGATCATATTCACTAACCCAAAACAGAGATGCCTTCGCCCTAGCCCGTGTAGAGGAAAATGTGATAAGTGTGTGACGTGACACCACGTGATACTCGTCATACCTCTATATGGAAAGCGATCAATTACTTACTTCCCCAAAAGCACCCTTGACACAATTTCCTTGCCATCGACAGTCCACCTTCCCTGAGGAATAAATTACTTCTAGTGGGAACATTCCCTACAGATCGTTGAGGAACAAAGGCCTACTCTTGTCACCTTGGCCTCGATGAAGAATACACCGCCCCCTTTGGGAACCCCTACGGCAAAGCAGGTTCCCGTGCAAAATCGCATTAAGGAACAAAAGCCTACCATCTATGTGACGGCTGGCTCCCCACCCGCCGTACAGAACTCAAACGGTTTGAACACAGTATTTTCTTCGACCTCGTTTAGCTCCTCTCGCCCGTGGAAGGACTCGCCTAAACGAAAGAAGACTGTGCCCCCAGAGCAGATGGCGAATTGGGATCATACAAGGAAGGTGAGATGAGATGAGATGGTCGACTTGCTTATGGCTCATCAATTGCAACTCATCTACAGAAAGTCGCACAAGTGGCACAATCGGTTTTGGGCACCGCGGGTGTTGTGACGCATGAGCTTCTTGGGATTAGTGTTGAATTGTTGAAGTTTGCGCCGATGCCGGGGCTGCAGCCTGGGGCGCAGATCCTGTTGTATGTTTGGGATGCGGTTGAGCAGGTTGATGTGAGTTTTCTTTTCCTTTTTTTTTTTTTTTTTTGCGTAAGAGCAATTGATGAGGATGGTGTTTAGACGAATTTTTTGGAGTGCTTGGGCCTTACGGATCGATGCGCTGAGACCTTGTTTGATGTACGTCAACAGATCTTCAATGCTGGTGATGCTATCGGTCAGGAACTGGCACCTGCCATTGCTCAACTAGAAGGGTGAGTTAGTTCATCACTCTTTCATTAGTCGTAACAATGCCAACGCAATGAAAAAGGTCATTCAACAAGGTCTTCACTTTCCTCCAATGCCAAATCCACCGTTCTTCATGGATGCGATGCCTCGAACGCGACAAGATTAGGAAAGGGATCGAAGGCTGCGAAACTGCTCTACGAGACGCACTGACCGCGTTCAGGGTAAACTCCGTCAACAATCCTAATTAACCCACTCACATACCAACCCCTCTGCAGCTATCAATCCAATTCCGGCTCTTGGGACAAAACCAACAAATCCTCAGCGCGATCGACGTGCTCGGTCGTGGAATGCAGATAGAGGCTAACCTACCCAGCTGGACGATAACTGAACATGAAGTCGACTTTGAATCCAAGATCGGCGTTGGGTCCATAAGTGATGTGCGTAAAGGAACTTGGAGGGGGTGTACAGTTGCCATCAAATTCCTTGCCAAAACCACCTCTCGGAAGTTGTTCTTTCGGGAGGTCGAGAAATGGAAAAGCCTGAGACACCCGAATGTCTTACCGTTTTGTGGGGCGAGTAGTGCAAGTGAGAAAGCACCCTGCTTTTTTGTTAGTCCGTATATGAAGAATGGGAGTTTGGTGGAGTTTTTGAAGAAGATTGAAGATTGGGAGGGTGGTGGTGGGAGTGGGGTTGCGGGCAAGGAATCGACGATACCTTCTCCTGGACTTGGAGTTCGTGGTGGGACCTTTGTTCGAGAGCCTGCGAGTGGCGTTAGGGGTGCTGGAGAGTTGATGGCCCACTCGCGGGGAACGATTCCTGCTGGACAGGTCAGCGACGTATCCTTGGAATGGGATCTCCTTCGGTTCATGTATGAGATGGCAAAGGGGATGGAGTATCTTCACTCTCGGGGGGTGTTGCATGGCAACTTGAAGGCTGCGAATGTGTTGGTCGATGATAACATTCATTGTCTCATTTCGGATTTTGGACAGAGCGAGATGAAGTCGGAGGTTTTTAGGATTAGTGGGAGGCCTCCTCCTCGTACGTGTTTTTCCCTTTGATCTCTTTTGGTGGTTATTTGAATGGTTATGTAGATGGGACTTTGAGATGGCACGCACCTGAGCGGTTGTCCGGCCAGAGTCGGTTGACGACTCAGATGGACGTGTATGCTTTCGCCATCTGTTGCAGTGAGATCTTGAGCATGGGTCGAATGCCTTGGCATCTAATACGAGACGACGAAGCCGTTCGTGGTCTCGTCCTTAGTGCGTTTCTTCTTCCTCTTCCCATCTTCCTTTCTCATCTGACCTGCCGACTTCCAGCCCAAGATAGCCGGCCAACTCCGCACCGCCACTACTCACGTTTCGCCAATTCAGACGTACAAGAGCTCCTTCGCTCCTGCTGGCACCGCGATCCGACCCTTCGCCCGCCGTTCTCCAAGATTACAGCCCTTTTTGTGAAACACGAAATTTCGTTCAACGGCATATCACACAGCCACCCACCTCAGCGATGACGTGACCCCGTCACACCCCGATTCTGACGGTTAATCATGAACATTTCTTTTACCTCGGCTTAGGGCCCGCTCACCTCACGCGCGAAAGACCTATCACGAGCATTCTCGTTCGTTGATGACACTGACGCTTACTTATGTAGGGCTGGTTCAACTCTCTTTGCCCCAATGACGTTTCTCCGTTCTTTGCTCCCTTGTTATGTGCTACACCACCTTCCCTCTTTGATTCCGAACCATTTCACCCTCCCTTCCTGCCTAAGGCTTCCTCCTACCTCTTTTCTGCTTCTCTCTCTCCTAGTCCTCCCATCCCTTTCCCTTCTGCCTCTCCCACTCTATCGTTTACAGTTCTCCTTCCTTTCTTTTCCTCCCTCTTTTGCTGTCTCCTGTCTCTCCTCATCCTCCCAAGGACCCAAGCCCCTGCTTCTCACTTGCCCTCTGCCTCTTTGTCCGCCAAACCCTCTTCTTCCCTACCCCTTCCCTCTCCTCCCTGCCTCGTCCTACGCTCCCCTTTATCCCCCCGCGTCCCCCTTTCTCCTCTTTTCCCACCTTCTGTCTCCGTCCCCATTCTTCTCCCTCCTACACGCCCCCGCCGTCTACTTTTATTCTTATTTAACGCTGCCACCGCCCGGTAGGCAAGATTTGACCGCCCTCCTTCCGGATCGTATTGCTGCAGCACCACTTAAGACGGACTTACAGTTGAATATTGAATACCTATCGCATCATTACTTATCTCACAGCCTGTAACACATTATTACCTTTTATTCGAGAGCTTGCAAACGTGGAATGCTCTTCTTAAGCCATGTAAGTATTACATTTCAAATCTGAGAAACGGAAAAAGATAGGCACCATTGTGACGACTAGGCACTCGTGACAGCAAACAGTGACAACAAATTTGGTCTCGTGCACCCTCATGCACTCATGTCCTTCCACACCACCTCCATTGCCTACCAGCTACGGCGTATACCCACCCCCATCGCCCTCGCCGTCGGCATTCTCTTTGGCTTCCTCTTCGCGCGCATCGTCCCCCTAACCACTCCTTCAACGCCCGTCTGGAGAAGTGGCCACATCCCCGCCAAATCCCACCAACAAAGTCGACAGCCCATCCAGCTGCCCACCCTAGACCAGCGCCAGCGCGTACTCGATCTTTTAGCGACTCTATCACCCCACTACACCAAAGAATGCACACGCCATGCTCAACCGCTGTACGCCGCCCAGGCGCTTGAGCGCTACGCCCCCCTCATAGGGCATAACCCACCTTCCCGCGATTCGTGGCTGTCCGGGCTTTTTGGATCGGATTTGGATGCGGACAAGGTGCATAGGAGAGATGTCATGCCGAGCGAACACAAGTATTACTTCGCCATCAACCTCTACAACTCCTTCGACGTCATTCCCGACCTCTTTGCCACTCTTTTCCGGACAGCTGCCATTCTCGGGTACCACAACGTCTTCGTCTCGATCTACGAGAACGGTTCTTCTGATCAGACAAAGGCACTTCTACGGATTTTTGATGCGTTGACGAGGAGTGTGGGGATGAGGGTTACTATTCGGACGTCGACGAGGACGAGGGGGGCGTTCAACCATCGTATCGAGTACCTCGCCGAGGTCCGAAATTCAGCTTTCGTGCCCCTGCACGAGCTGCGGGATTCGGAAGGGGAGTATTTTGATACTATCATATTCATGAACGATATCCTCCCCTGCGTCGACGACATCCTCGAGCTCATCTGGCAGAGCCGCATCAACAACGCCGGCATCACTTGCGCAGCTGATTACATGTACCACGAAGAGATCTCTTCCCCCGTATTTTACGACAACTGGGTGGCGAGGGATATCAACGGTACGGCGCTCGAGAATGCTCCTTTCGAGAAGATATTCCACGACGAAGATAGTTCGGATCGGTTCCAGCGACATTTACCCATTCAAGTGCAGAGTTGTTGGAATGGGATTGCGGTGCTTGATCCCGCGCCGTTTTATTCGCCGCCGCATGTGAGGTTTAGGATGGCGAAGATTACGGAGGGGGAGTGTAGTGCGAGTGAGTGCAGTTTGATCTGTAATGATTATTGGGAGGCGGGGTATGGGAGGATTATGATGGTGCCCAGGGTTAAGCTTGCTTATGATTCGGTGCGTTTTCGCCTCTTTGCTTAGACTTAGCTAACTCGTTCTCTTACAGAAAGTGTTTGATATTATCCATCCAGAACGACGGAATCTAACCGCCATCCGGGGGTACAAGCGCCTCGGAGGCCTCCCTGACGATCCCCGCACAGACCCACAGGACAGATCGTGGTTCGGCCCACACGATCGTCTCTTCTCACCTGAGGAAGCGGAACCCCTCCAATTCAACCCCGGCCCTGAACACGGTTCGTCCTTGTCCTTTCCCCTTTCTCTGTTTTATCTAATGGGCTTGATTAGTATGGTGTTGGGGCTGGGATGGTGCTGGCGATCTCGAAGGACCGGACGTCGATCCGATTTGGGAGCAGATGCCGAACAAGTCGACTGTGGCTAACTCTGTTCTGGTGAAGCATGATCGGGGGATGGCTTTGTTCTAGTGGGTGTAGATGTAGATGTGTGGTAATCGGACGCTGTACGGACGAGCATACGGTACATAATGCATTGGAGTTTGCGACTCTGCTCAAGCCTAGTAGGACGATTGTAAGTAGTACTTTGGATAATACTCGTACAAACATCTCATCACGTTGTCACGTTGCTTGTCAACGTCTTTTCACATAATTCACTACTTACCGCTCTATGTAGCCTGATGAAGCCAAACCTAATCATACACGGATTGGCGGCAGACTACCTATTCGACAGCGTCAAAAAAAAATTGTTTGAGGCTCGCATACCCCCCCTTCCCTTTGTCCCTCGGCAAATTCCGACATACTTCTTGATTGGTGCACAGATGAAAAACTGTGCAACATAATGCTCCATGTTTGCTCCATGTACAGAACAAATGTGCATGGGTGTTAACGAATGCAAAGAGCAGTAAAAAATGCTTTTGTTCCAAAAAGTCAACCATACCAGGCAGCGCCAACAACAAACGTACCCTCGTGCACTGCTCATGTTCTTTCACATCACCAGCATCGCCTACCAGCTATGGCGTATACCCACTCCCATCGCCCTCGCCGTCAGCATTCTATTTGCCTTCCTCTTCGCGCGCATCGTTCTTCTAACCCCGCCTTCAACGACCTTCTGGAGAAGTGGTCCTGGACACATTCCTGCCAAATCCCACCAACAAAGTGGACAACCTATCCAGCTGCCCACCCTCGACCAGCGCCGGCGCGTACTCGATCTCTTAACGACTCTATCACCCCGCTACACCAAAGAATGCACACGCCAGGTTCAACCGCAATACGCAACCCAAGCGCTTGAGCGATACGCCCCTCTCATAGGGCATAACTCAGCGTCTCGCGATTCGTGGCTCTCGGGGATTTTTGGGTCGGATTTGGACGCGGACAGGGTGCATAGGAGATACGTCGTGCCCAGCGAACACAAGTATTACTTCGCCATATACCTCCACAATTCATTCGACGTCATTCCCGACCTCTTTGCCACTCTTTTCCGCACAGCTGCCATTCTGGGATATCATAACGTCTTTGTCTCGATCTGCGAGATTGGGTCTTCTGATCAGACAAAGCCACTTTTACGGATTTTCGATGCGTTGACGAGGAGCGTTGGGATGAGGATTATTGTTCGGACGTTGATACAAGCGAGGAGGTCATTTAACGATCGCATCGAGTTCCTCGCCGAATTCCGCAATTCGGCTTTCGTACCCCTACACGAGCTGCGGGATTCGGAAGGAGAGTATTTTGATACTATTATAGTCATGAACGATGTCCTCCCCTGCGTCGACGACATCCTCGAGCTCATCTGGCAGAGCCGCGTTAACAACGCCGGCATCACTTGCGCAGCTGATTACATGTACCACGAAGAGATCTCTTCCCCAGTATTCTACGACAACTGGGTAGCGAGAGATATTAACGGTACACCACTCGAGAATGCTCCGTTCGAGAAGATATTCCACGATGAAGGTAGTTCGGATCGGTTCCAACGACATTTACCTATTCAAGTGCAGAGTTGTTGGAATGGGATTGCGGTGTTTGATCCTGCACCGTTTTATTCTCCGCCGCATGTGAGGTTTAGGGTGGCGAAGATCACGGGGGGGGAGTGTAGTGCGAGTGAGTGTAATTTGATTTGTAATGATTATTGGGCGGCGGGGTATGGGAGGATTATGATGGTGCCCAGGGTTAAGCTTGCTTATGGTTCGGTGCGCTTTGCAACTACCATACGATTTTTTTGGCTTTGACCGTATCGAACTCATCCTTCTACAGAGAGTGTTTGATAGCATCCACCCAGAACGACGGAATCTAACCGCCATCCGCGGGTACAAGCGCTTCGGAGGCCTTTCTAACGATCCTTATACAGACCCACAAGACAGATCGTGGTTTGGCCCACACGATCGTCTATTCTCACCTGAAGAAGCGGAACCCCTCCAATTCAAGCCCGGCCCAGAACACGGTTCGTACCTTCCCCCCCTTCCCCGCCCTCTTCCATTTTTTCTTGTTCCCCATCTAATGAATACGCTTGATAGTATGGTGTTGGGACTGGGACGGCGCTGGTGATCTCGAAGGACCGGACGTCGATCCAATTTGGGAGAGGATGCCGAACAAGTCGACGATGGCTAGCTCTGTTGTGGTGAAGCATGATCGGGGGATGGCTCTGTCCTAGTGGGTGTAGATGTAGGCCTGTAGTTATCGGGCGCAGTACGGACGTTGTAATGATGATGTAGTATCGGACGGTGTACACATGGACGAACATAAATGTGTTTGGGTTTACGACTCGCGAATGGTGTGCCATCAGTAACGCGGATGAAACGAGTATGGTGTCCTGAAATTTTCTGCCCTCCGAATCCGTCGTCATACGTCCGTCCGTTCCTACATCTTCCATACACGATCCTCTCACTGGCAGCTAGTATGTTCATTCCCCCACTAAAATCCAATGATTTTGCAAATCGAGTCCGGCTGCATAGAGTCGACTTCTTCGCGTTTGGAGGTCTCGTTCGACGGAAAGTAGATACGAGATAGCTAGAGTTTTTTGTTAGCTGAGATATGTATGGTAGAGGATGCGACTCGATCGTACCTACCAAAGCTCTTACTAGGTTTGACGGTGAGAACATTGTCATGTGATTGTCTTACCTTGTTATACAATTAGTGTTTCAGCGCACTACTTACTAACGTAGCCGCAACCACAATGAAAAAACGGCTGCGGCGCAAGGTAGAAATCGATTGGCCCCTCGGACAAACTGCTTCTGAATACGCTACCATCACTGATCTGCCGGACGAACTTGTCGAGAAAATCGTCGAAGACCTGAATGATAACGGTTCCATCTGTCGGCTGAGCGTGACATGCAAGAGGATTCATTTCCTGGTCCTTCCTATGTTCTTCTCCCGAAACAAGTTGGAAGATCTGCAAAACGGATTTTTTCATTGTTATCATCCTGTACCAGAGTTGCTAGAGGCTATTAGGACGGCCCTTTTCGTTCGCAATCTCTCAAAATTCACATTTTACTTCACGTCGGGGATTGATCAAGTGATCTCAGACATTTCCAGTCTACGTGGTTTACTGGCGCGCATTCCACCGGTTGGTGAAATCCTGCTAGGACTTCCGGCATGTATCCGATACTCGTACGAGCCAGAGCGAGTCCAAAACTCGAAGATGTGGGGAAGGGAGTTTCTGAAGCTTTTAGAAACGATCGCCAAGAGTGGGTGCAGAAATCTCAAGTTGCTTGACCCAAGAAGTACTTTGCCTAACAATTTGTACGTTGCGACACCTCCTCCCGGCAAACCCACAGGAATTAAGTATTGGAGGACGAGACGTTCGGGAGGGTTACGTGCACACCCCCAATTAACGGGGATGTCGACGATACAAATTTCTCCGAGGCTCATCCAACCGTTTTTTATTGGATGGATCATTGATACGCTGAAGGTAAACCGAGAGTCCCTCGTCTGCATTCAGCTCAATATCACTTCCCTCGACAAGGTCCTCCTATCACGCATATCTGAATCTATGAATTTACCGGTGGTAAAAGAGGTCAAAATCTCCTCTCGCTTCGATCTCGTATGGGAGGAACTGTGGAGTTTCCTGAATCGCCATCCGTCAATCACCAGCCTACGCCTCGACGGGATCCTCCCGGTCAAGGACCTTCAAATTCCTGATCCCCCAATTATACTCCCATACTTGACACAGTTAACTGCAATGTCATCGATCGTGGCCTTACTGCTCCAACATCAGAACAGGGTACCCCTTCTTTCCTCCGTCCATGTCTTACTCGATTTGAATGCTCAATCTGAGTTGGATCCCCTACCAGCCGTTGCCACCCACGCCCATATCTCATCTCTGCAGTTATCAAACGGTGTAGACGGGGATATTTGCTCAATCTTGAAGAGGCATATCCGTGAAGACAAATTTACTCGAATTTTCACCTCCCTCAGTCATATCAGGAGTGTCGTTTTGGACCAACCCATTAATTCCAGCACCCCCTTGCCGCTCACAATAAAGAGTTGGCTTTACCTCTTTCCTCATCTGGAACATGTGTCTTTGAGCTTCCGTCTATTAGATGCCAGGTTAAGGTTGTCAGACGAGGAGAGGCATGGTGTAGTCACCGAGTTTGCCACTCAACTTGCTGCTGATCGCCCGATGATGAAAACATTATCTGCTGAGGCTTTTTTGGTAGTCAACTTGGACGACTTGCGGAGGGTGCCTGGCTTCAAGGTATGATCATAGTTTTTTTATTTGCATCTAACTAACGTCTGGCCTCCTTTCTTATTTCTTTGCAGAACGTCCAGTCGGCCGGGTCCAGAAAGTCAAATAGGGTGTTAAATTGGACAGCAGAATGTAGCTGCAAATAATCGGGGGAGCCGCATTGTTCTGGTGTATGTCCGACAGTGAAGGACTTGGACTAAAGCTTTCGTCGGCCGGGTTCAGAAAATGAAATAGGATAAATAGGAAAGCCATGTGTAGCTGTGCATGATGGACCTCACTGCTTCGACGATGTACTTGCAAAATCTCACTCTACCTTCATCACGTTTGCTGAGGATCAAATTAAAAGTAGTACTGAAAAGAAAACAAAAAAGCTGGGGCCAGAGTTTGGATTGGGATAGCATTGCGAAAGACCTGGGGCCTGGGTTCGGAGACAGTCTTTGAGGTAGACGCTTCAAGTGTCGTGATGCGCTCAAGACTGATCTTATTCCTTCTTACTCAGACGCCTTCCGCTTCCGCCTCCCGCTACCACTGCTGCTCCTTCTTCTTCCCCTCCCCGCTACGGTTCCACCATGCGTAGGAGTAGAGCTGGGCAGAGATAGAGACCGCGGCTCAATTAGTTGCTCGTTGCTCTGGGTATCCATTCCCGTTCGCGGTTGCATGTAAATCCGGGGTTGAGTCGTTGGATTTGTGCTTCAAAGGGGGAGCAACAGCGGAGACACCACCGCCCGCAATCAACTCTCCTCCTCCACTTCCACCTCCAACGATGCTTCAAATAGACACACCACTCTTTTTCCGTCTATGCCCGCCGCCAACGAGACAGATCCTCACATTCTCCATGAATCTCCTCGCCCTATCCTTCTCTTTCACACCTGCCACCTTCACCCCCCCTCCCTCGCCTACACCTTCACCCACAGCAGCTGGATGCCCCACACCACCAGCGACACCCAACGTGCCATACGCCGGAGCACGTTTAGCCGGCGAGCGGGAACAAGACGACTCCGTACGCCCACGATGCTGAGCCTGAGGCAACACCGAGGCCGGCCTATTCCCCTTGTCCTTATCGCCCTTCCCCGTACCAGGCATGTCGTTCTCGTCCCCACGTCCATATCAGTGCCCATGCCCGCCAAACCCCAATTTCAGAGGAGCGAAGCCTGAGCTCTTCCGCTTCACCAATTTGGCCGGGGAGTGCGGAGGAGAGGAAGGGATGGATTGAAGGGCGTTCCTGCCATTAGGAAGGGTAGGTGTGTGACGCAGGTCGAATACCACGTTGGTGGCAGGAGAAGTGGTATAGGTACCAGGAAGATCCGATGTGCTCGTGCTTCTGCTACAAGCGCCGGCACCAGAAGACTCGAGACGAGAATGGGGGCGGGTGCTAGCGGTAGGGCTAGCTGGGGACCCAGAGACGGCGGTAGAATGTGATTGAGTTGCCGAGAGCGAACGGAAAAACAACCAATTCTGGTGTTGCTGGCTAGATCCGCTGGCCTTGTTTTGCGGGCGTTGGACGTTGGTACTGGCAGAAACAGAGGACGTGGTGGCGCCAGAGTGACGTTTGACTTTCGTTGGGATGTGGTGTGGTGTGGGGGAGTGGCGACCACCGTGGTCTGAGGATGAGGTTGGAGAGAGGAGGCTTGGCTCTCTGGTCTACGGCGGGGAGTGATATCCATCATCACCGCGTCTTGTTGTTGATAATTCGCCTCAAAGTCTATACCAACAGATGTTATTAGTCAAAAGGGAAAAAGGAATCTGCGAAAAACGAAACGTACCAGATCTACCGATCGTAATCACCTCTGACGGAGTCGAACTACTCACTCTTCCCCTCCTCCTCATCACGCCCCACCGTTTCACGCTCCCAATACGACTGAACAATGTTGTGCCGCTACCGGGACTGCCAGGACTCGCAGGGCTATTACTGGCACTGCCAGGTTGATGGTGCGAGGCAGGTGGGGGGGTACTATGCATAACGACATCTTCGCCTTCATTCTCATCCCCATCGGGAAGGACATCCCGCTTCCTCTCCAGTTCCTCGATGTTCCTCACCCGCGTAAGTAAGTCCATCTCGATGGTGTTCCCACCAACACCAGGCTGGCGGCTCTTCCTCAAGCATCTCCTCTCGCGCTCGCGGTGTATAGGCGGGCTCGGCGGTAAAGCGCCCAGTCCCAACGAGGAATGGGAGAGTGTAGGGCGGAGATAAGTCAAGCATGTTATGGTTGAGCAGAAGAAGGTGGGCGGGCAATTGTTGGGACGGAATAGACGGAAGAAGTAGGAGAACGCGGAAATGGCTGTGGGGTGTTTGCGTTGGAGTTGGAAGAAGGGAGGATGAAGGGGAGTGGCAGTGCGGGGACTGGAGGCGGGGGTGGTCCTTGCTGAGTTGGTATGTTGAGCCGGGAGAGGGCGATACGGCGAGTGTGTGCTGTGACGGTCTGGTCCTCCTCGTCTCTGTCGAATTCCAGATCGTCATCCTCAGAATCGGAGGAGCGAGTACCGATTTTCGCTAGCGCTTGTTGGGTGACGGGAGGGGTAGAGGAAGAGGAGAAGAGCCTTTCTCAAATTCGTCTTCTTCGTTGTCATCGTCCCAATTTTCGTGTTTCTGCTGGAGGAGAAGGCCTTGGCGAGCACGGTGTGCACTCTTCTCTTTGTCGACCGAGAGTGGAATATATCGACACTCCCGGAACGACGATAGGGTGTATCTGGGATGGTGTTGTCTCCGAGAATTTTCATGGGCGAATCGTTGGCGAGGTCATCTTTTCCCAGTCTGAGCTAGGAAACGACATCCGTGTGTTATTGGCTTTTGCCATTGACTTCTGGAACTCAAAGTCGTCGTCCCAGTTTTCTGACGAGGCTGGAAATAGAATATCGTCAGATAAGACGCGTCAAAGAGAATTAGATGCATCCGCTGCATGCAGATAGTTGTTCATCGTATCACGTGATCATACCTGGACTCTGTCTACAAGTCTACCACCGAATGAAGAACCTGGACTCGTTCGTTTTGAATAACCAGAGAGAAAAAGAAAGAGGGTTAGCCAAGGAGTCGTCTATTTCGAAGTCGTCGTTGGCTGGTGATCGTTGCAGGTTCAGAGGAGAAACAACGCCACTCGAATTTCTTGACTGTGGTCCTTTGTTTGTTGAGTCAGCACCGGCACCTCGCCCCCTCTGAGACATTCTTGTTATTTTACCATCATGCCTCCACATGCATTTGCTCAAGCTGCCTCTCAGCCTTTGATCCCTATTACTTTCAATCACATTGCAGAAAAACCTGAAAGTATTGAACATCTCTCCATGCCCTCAAGGACTGTCTCTGTGTCAGGCAGTGCATTCTCAACATCTGCTGGTGCCCAACAATGTTTCAGCAAAGGCGACCAAGCCCTGTTGGCCCTCGGCACATCTGGCAAGATTGATGAACACCATGTATTGTCTGTCAATGAGCACAAATTATCTTTTGTTGAGGTAATGATGTCAGCCTCATCATCCTTGGAATGCTATCTAATACAGTTCACAGAGGAACAAGAAGCTGAATGTGGATAATACATCGCTGCTCAGAAGTGTTAACTCTCTTAGGCATGAGGTACATGATCTTAGGGGTGAAGTTGATTGTTGGACACAGAGGCAGCTGGATACAGATAGGACCATCCTTCAACAGGAAATAGCTTCAAAAGCAATAGAAGGTTTTTTTTTCCTTATGCTCTCAAAGGTCTGCTGATTTGCTCTCATAGCTTTTGGTCACCTGCTATTAGAGGAACCCAGTGCTGACGGTTGCCCCTTTCAGAGGGAAAAAACCAGATTGAACCGGACTTGTAAACACTAGTCTATTTCCAGTATCAATTCCATGACCATTCACATGTTGGTCAAGAAAAACACATCCAGAGATGGTCATTGTTTGTTTGACTTGAGTATGTATCATTGGCAGAACCAAAGTTTGAAGGGCTTATACCATAGGAAAAATTAGAGGATTTTAACAACAGTCATCAGCGCTGGCCCAACTCTCCCCCACTCTCACCTTCCTTAAATGGTAACATTACAAATCATGGGTGTCATGTACAGATATATCACAAGGGGCAAATGGCTTTCATCGCCAGATAAAGAGCTGGTAAACAGTAAATAACTATGTTAATTATTTGATTCCACATTTGTATCAAAAATGATCAGTTAAATAAAATTAAAAGTTTCTTGCCTGTGATCTTTGTGGAAATGAGCGATAAAAAGAAAATGTTGTTGCCAGAGTAGGAAGATAAAAGATCAACCTTGATTTTCCATAGCAACAATGATGAGGCAATGATTTAATGTTATTGACAGCTTGTTCTGACACAAGGAAACAGCAGGACTTTACTGTGCCCCACCTATTCCTGTCAAACTCCAGGGATTCCACTGGACTCCACTGTAATGGGACCAGACTCCACCAGAGTCCAGTGGATTGAGACTGGAAAACAGATATTTTATACTATGATTTTGGTGATTTAAATAAATTCTGTGAAGTCCTCAGGAATCCTGAGAACTACATAACATTTTCAAATGCTTCCTATATTTAACTCTGACCCCATAAATTCCTATCATTACAAAATTCATGTATAAATGGATTAAATTGAAGTATATTTATAATAACAACATACATAGTACTTTACTAATTACACAGAGAGAGAGGGGGAGGACAAGGAGGGAGACAGACAGGAAGAGGGGGCATGGAGGGGGGAAAGAGAATGGAGGGGGACAGACAGGGAGGGGGACAGACAGGGAGTGGGGACAGACAAGGAGGGGAGGGAAAGACTGAAAGGGGGGACACAGGGAGGGGGGACAGACAGGGAGGGGGTACAGACAGGAAGAGGGAGCAGACACAGTGGGGGTTGTGGCACTCATTACCATTTGTGGGGGCTGTCTCTGTCTGTGGGCACTTGTTGTCCATGCATGCTCATTGTTCATGGGAGGGGGGGCCATTGTTTGTGGGAGGGTGGACATTGTTCATGGGTGAGGGGGGGGGTCACTGTCATCCATGTGAGCTTGAGGGTGGTGGTCGTGGTGGGCACTTGTTGTCCACATGTGCTCATCATTCATGGGAGGGGGGGCTGTCATTTGTGGGAGGGGGGCCATTGTTCATGCGTGGGGGAGTTGTCATCATCTGTGTGAGCACACATGGTTCAATGGTGGTGATGGTGGGCATTCGGTTGTGGTTATGTGGTGGTATGGTGGTGGTAGTCATATTGTAATTTGTTGTTTGTGGGCACTGGGTGCTCATCATCCATTGGGTTGCCACATTGACCTCACTGGCGCTTGTTTGGGTTGGTGATGTGTTGTTGTCACGTTCTTTGTGTGCTGTCATTGTTGTTGGTGGTCGAAGAAGGTGGTGGGCAGTGGTGGCTGGTGATGCAGGGGTGCTGGGTGGATGGTGATGGGTGGTGATGAAGGGTGGTGGCAGTGGCAAAGGGAGGTGACAAACATTGGGATGTGTTTGGTAACAGCAATTGACAAACAAATTGTTTGTTTGGCAATAGGCATGTGCCAATTAAACAACTGGATTCCAGTTGCATTCTGTTCCTGCGAATCCGGGGACCATTCTGGTCTCAATTCCAGACTGGTCAAATTCTGCCGGACTAAGAATGTGCTGGAATGAAAAAATTAGCAGGCTTTCCTGCCAAATTTTACTGTCAGAATCCGCCAGAACCCCCAGAGTCTGACAGGAATAGGGGGGGCACTAATAAGACCTCAGAAGCAGAAACAAAGAATTTAATTAGTTGCCAAGAAATTAGACAAGCTGGCCTGCATATGGTTGTCTAATTCCCTGGCAATTATTTAAATTCTTTGTTTCTGTTCCCTTGTGTCAGAATGAGTTGTCAATGACATTAAATCACCACCTTGTCATGTTGCTGTGGCAAATCAGGGTTGATCTTATTTTCCTACTCCAGCAATAACATTTTTTTAATCACTCATTGCCACAAAGATCATAAGCAAGAAACTTTCAATTCTATTTAACTGATTATTTTTGATACAAATGTGGAATAAAATATTTAACATATTTATCTATGGTTTATCACCTCTTTACCTGGAAACAAAAACCATTTGCCCCTTGTGTATTTCCTCATGACCACCTACATAAAATGCCCAGATTACTCAATGGTTAATTGTGATCCACTAAGCTGACATTAATGCTACTTATGGTTGATGGTTCAATCCACCCTTTAGTCACTTTTATTTTTTATATTTAAAACACACTTAGGACAATATCAATTACCCTACAGTTATCCACCTACTACTATTACACTAAATTCATAGACATGAAATAGTGAGACGAGATAAACAAATTTTCAAATGAAACAGAGACAATATGATAAATTGGTATGCTATGTACAATCTGCAATTTATTTGAAGTAAAACAGAGAGGAATTGCATACATAGTGAGACAATTGGTAAAGAGGTGACTCAAATAGTGGTTATGAGCCAATGTTACACGTGGTGGGCAGGTGACCAGCACATGCTGTGATTATTGATAAGATCAGTTGTCGTCACCGTCGCTGGCACTTCCTTCACTCCCTGCATCATCAACTTCATCACCATCACTTCCAGCATCATTCCCAGCTTCACCGGCACTTACAACACCACCCCCACTGTCCAAGAAGTCCTTCAACTTGGGCCTAGGAATTGCTTTCAGAAGGGGCTTCAATTTCAGCTTCGATTTGGTAAATTTCTTCTTTGTCTTGACTACTGCAGCCTTCCACTTGTCCCAAGCTGCTTTTGTTTTTGCATTGTTGGCCTGGATAGTGTCCCATTCATCCCTCTGCTCCTTATCTGCCACAGCCCACTCTTCCACTGCCGCATCATGAGCAACTTGTCCTTCCTTCTGTGCCTCCTTTTGTCTTGAAACCTCACACACCTCCTTCTCCTTGGCCTGTGCAAGCTCATAGAATTCATCATCACTCAAAAGCTTGGCAAGCCCATCACCAACAAGCTTGATACCCTTGTTCTTCCCCTGCTTTTCTTCCTTTGCCTGTAGCACTTTCCAAAGCCTCTCAGTATATGCCTCATTCAAAATGTTAGAGGCCTAGAGTTCAAAGGCATTTACCTCTGCACGAACATTCCAGCTCTCAGCCTCACAAAGTGCTGTGAGGAGGAAGAGCTCATTTGACATTGTGGGTTGGATCATCAATGCAGCAGCTGTGATGTTTGCGATGGCGGTAACCTAGGCCCTAGTTTGAGTGGTGGTTTTGGGCATGGGAGTGGAAGATGTCATAGTTGTATGGGTGGTGAGATATGCGAGGTTGGTCTTCTTGAGGGCCGCAACAGTCTCCTTGAGGATGTTGAGGTGAGTGGGTTTCATTGATTGTGTGGGGGTGTTGTTGATTGCATGGTTGTTGATTTTGGTGGATTCAATGTGTGTTCGGTCAAATCTGTGGTCATTGATGTCAATGGATTTGACAGGATGGTTGAGTGTGCAACTGAGCATGTTGTACATGTCATTGTTGGTGTTGGGATGGTGGTGGTTGAAAGTGTACAACTGGTTGGATATAAAGTTGACATGGACAGCCTGGGTGTATCTGTTCTCACAACAATTTCCTGCTCTTCAGCCGGTTGGGAATTGAGTTCATCTGCATCTTTGGAATCAGAATCAGCCCCCTCTAGATTTCAAAGCTTGTGCAACATGCCCACAAAAAGCTTTGCTGCATCAGAAGTTTCTATGGGCAGGTTTGCTTCAAACAAGGTCTCCTTGCTTGGAGTGAGCATATCTGGAGTGATGACATCTGGATTGAAGGGATGGATTCCTGTCTTGTGAAAGGCGGTCTTGATATTTCCAGGGGTGAGGGCCTGTCTGTATGTGTTTGTGATGATGCTGAGAAAATTTGATTTGTTGATCGCCTTGCCAGTGTCTCACAATAGCTTATCACACTCTTTGCTAAGAAGCTTGACTATCACAAATATTACGACATTGAGACCTTGGTAAATATGGGTGCCATGTGCTGGGTAACAGATAACAATGATTTGATGGAGGCACGCAAGCAGAAGCAAGGCGACAGTATAATGCGAGTTGTGGCTGTCAACAACAAGTAACCGGTACTCTCTATTTGCCTTCTCTTGTGTTTGTTCTTCAAAAATCTTCATCCAGGCTGTCCCAATTTTGCCATCTGTCTAGCCTTTCTGCTGGTAGCCAATCCTAATATTGGATTACCAATGGCTACATAGATTATAAAAGCTGAAGTTACATATGATGCATTCAGTGGATTATTTTCTCCCCATTTGACCTGATATGCATTCCCCTTGAAGATGGTGGCATGAGGTGTGCTTGTTTCATCACGCAGATTGTCACTATCACAGTAATATTGTCTCAAGTTCCAGCATGCCGTTGATAAGGAGCAGCCTTTTTACAGGTGCCAAAGACATACTCGCATTCACCACCTCCCTGGGCTTGAATCCCCACCTCATTTGATCCATAAATGTTGTGCGGCTTGATGTTGTACTTCTCAATGGTTCCACCAGTAACTTCCACCAGGAATTGTTCATATGAGGGTTAGCAGCATGCCTACACTTATCTTCAAGAGGGCGGGAGTGGGAGATCTTGAGCTTCTCCACATTCCATTGAGCAAAATGATAAGTCCAGTTCTGACCAACACCTGCCAGTGGGAACTTGTCACCGAGACATGCTTTTCAGATGCTGTCAACGTGTTCCTTGAGCCGTGCATGACTGAGAGGGAAGCTTGATCAGCCATTTCAACGATGAAGGCAATCACAATATTTTCTTCACCATCATCAAGCCATCTTTGGTTCACATTGGCCTGCTGATGAGTTTTTCCACCTCCTACTAAATGTTTTAGTGTCATATGGCTGAGTTTAACATAGTTGCCTGTCTCCATGAAGCAAGTATCTTGTAATTCAATGCAAATGTGGCGAAGCCCCCAGCAGGGGGTTGGTTTGGAACATTTCCTTCCCTGTTCTAAGTGGTAGGCAGAAATGGCCTGAATCATCCATGCATCATGGACTCGCTTGGCAGCAAGATGTTTTTTGAGGTTAGATTTTGCTTGAACACCCATGGAGAATGTCTGGGGGGTTGTTAGCAAATTTTATGAGTCATTGGGTAGCATATGTATACAAAGTCTTGAGTCCATTGAATTAGCCTCCTTGCAGCCACCAGGTAAATCTTGTCAGAGAAATCTACTGTGCTAATCCACTGCAGGCCTTCTGAAACTTGTTCCAGGCATTGAGGTATGTTCCATCTACATGAATAATGAAATATTGTACATGAAAAGCATGTTCTTTTTGCATAGTCATTCAAGTAGAATTCAAAATTATGGAAATTGGTATATCACATTAATATATTAAGCAAAATTAATGAGTACTGAAGGTTCTTTAATATGCATAAACTTAATAACCTATTTTATATTCCATAGAACTATCATTTGAAAAAAGTTTCAGGTCAATAGCTGCACCCATTCACTCAGTAGAGTGCAAAAACTGTTGAAGTGTAACACTGGGTGATTACATAACATTTGATGGTGAATGACTGTAAGTGTTTTATTAATTTTTATTGGTTAGGCTAGATAGGTTAGGGGTCACAGTTAATGGTTAGGGATGGGAATCATTTCTCCCTGTGCAGTAGCATGTTCTTTATTAAGCTAGGAGGTTAGTGGGTTAGTTAAGTTAGGCTAGGAGGTTGATGGGTTGAATTAGCTGTACCATATTTTGACAGCTCAAAAATATTCAGAAACAGCCTAATGGTGCTGACTCATTGTAATTGTAGCCCCGTGAAATGTCTGTCCACACCTCAAGCTTGCAATTTTCCATTTGAAGGTGCAAATCTTTGTTATTCATGCACAATATTTCTGTTTATGTCTTCCAGGCAATGAAAAAGTATGAAAAAAAAGAATTACTTCAACAGGTGGGTAAAATGGCCATCCAACCCATTTACAGCCATTTTTTATCTGTCTGTTCCCATTGCAGCTTTCAAAGTGCAAATTTATGGCCATTGATTGACAGCTGTCCCCATCAAATGGACAGTGTGAAGCCCTACTCCAATTCCAGGTCCAGATGTTTGAAGTGCAGCAGACAAGTAGTATTGACAGCAGCTTGAGCTGCAGCAGAGGGCTCCATCCACAGGATCAGAGAACAATAGTCTGAATTAGGGTATCCTGATGACAGTTCTTAAAATGGAAGCACTATTGGAGCCTTAGCCGGTGGTGGCTGATTTTTTACCTTTGTAAAATGCCAGCCATTGTGTAGAGATACAAAAAAATAAGAGTTGTGGTGATTTAAAAAAATGAAGAGATCAATGATTGTATTTGTCATGATAAATCATGAAATTATTCTAAGCCAAATATCTGATGAAACTTGTTTTTTTGTAAACCCCAAAACAATGGATGGGTAAGAGCCTGAGTAAATATTAGGGATGTTCAAAGCTGGGTGCAGCTCACAGATGTAGCTTGTAGCACGCTTAGCCATCAGCTTATATAACGTAGATTTGAGTGTCCGCTTAGGGCCTATTCAGAAACCAGGTTCAAACACTTGTGTCACATACTCTGGAATTTCTCCGGTTATATGCCACGTCACCAAACACTTTCAGCGTTGATATGCCTACTACGCACTAGATGTGTATGGAAAGACCAAAACACACCAAATCCTGTAGATGAAAAACCTTCGGAATAGATTAGCGTAGTAATGAGAGGCTCTGAGGGTGCGAG
>KN838666.1:4423-17484 GCA_000827195.1 Laccaria amethystina LaAM-08-1
AGGAGACAAAAGGGGGTCTGAGTATGGTGAACACAGATGAGGGAGGATGAAAGCACACACAAACTAGAGACGAGGAGACAAAGGGGGGCATGAGTATGGCAAACAGGATGCGTGAGGACAAAAGCACGCACTTCCTGGAGATAAACAGGCAAAGGGGGTTTGAGTACGACGAATCCGGTCAAGGAGGGATGAAAGCATGCACCAACTAGAGACAAGGACATGACGGACAGGAGTGTATGCGGGGTGTTTAAGATAAGGATGCAAAGGAAAAAATGCCTCATCAGCCCAACAGCAGGAGGTTTGCCATTCTACCACCAACTGCATACCTTTATTTCCACCAGCATGTTGTTCATCGGCACCAACTTTCGCGCATCCATCTTAAGCTGCCATGCAATTCATCACTCAGGTGTCTCTCTCCCTGCTTCCGCCTCACCTTTAACAGCTGCCACCCAGTGCAGGCCACACATTCAAACATACCTATCACACTCCCCTTTCCCGTCCACACACCGACAACCCCCTCACTTACCATTTCACTCAGGAGCGTCCACATCCTTTCATCATCACCCCACACAGCTTCCGGCAAGTGTCCATACCAATGCGTGAAAGCATACTCATGGCTCCCCGCTTTCACAATAATCTCCAAGCAGCTCCTTGCAATCTTGAAGTGCGCATCCCTGGTCAGGATCCGGAATCCAGGTGGTGCACGCTCGCTCATGATATAATCACGAAAGGATTTGTGCATCTGTGGCGTAGCGTCATTAAACGACGTAGTGGTTCCCGGAATCAAAACACTGCGCATCTGCCGAAGGAAGTTGGTGACGTCGAACTTGTCCTTGGGTATATCAGAAAGTAGCGCGACGATTTCATCAATGATCAGTGGCTTTTGAAGCACGATGATGGTTCCCATGACATGCTGAAATCCATCTAGTCGAGTAGCACGTCTGTCCTTATCTTTGGCAGGCGTATCCACGTCCTCCCATGACGTCAAAATGAGTTTGTACAGACCTTCGAGCTTGTCGAGGCCATCTTCGCTAAATCGCTTGAAGACACTCTTTCGACACGCCTTTCCATCCTCCACAATCCGCTGCTCAATCCACTGAAGAGCGGTTCCGGCATAGTGGAAGAGACCGTTTGCTTTGTCGGATAGCGTCCGCAATTGGTCAGGATCCAGCCAATGATGCCAATCCGGGTCACTCGGTGTCAGTTCCATCCTCTTAGTGACAATTTCCCTCATCCTAGCAACAACGAAGTTGTGAACTTCAGTGACAGATGACTCCGTCGCCAGGGAATACTGCTTGAACACCGCGTGTTTGAGCTCTTTGGACCTGGAGATATCTGCCCAATGCTCTGGACGCGAGGTAATGACGAATCTAACGTTGTTTGGAAGGTCACAGTCGATTGGAGCAATGTGGGAAAGGATCTCGATGACGCTGCTAGCTGCATGTTCCAACTCGTCTAGGGCATCAATGAGAATGACGACCACACGTGATTTAGGTAGTTCTCGGATGGGGTCTAACAGAAGAGAAGTGACTTGCGCGTCCCGCTTCCCAGGATACCCGTTCTTCAGGGCCTTCTCAAGAACGCGAGCGGCTGTCGGAGAGGATATTGCAAGCTGCTGCGCGATAGTGGGGATGATTTTGTTCGAATCGGTCGTTTCGGGAATGTTTCGAGAGATAAAGTACTGAGCAGAGACGGGAGTTTGGTTCTCACGAAGATTCTCGACAATGGTAGCAGAGAGCGTTGATTTTCCACTGCCTGGGAGACCCGTGACCCAGAAGATACGTTCGGCGTTGGAAGACTGCGGTGATAGCCATTTCTTTATATCTTCGAGGAGTTCCACACGAGTGCCGTGGGCACAAAAACTCTTGCTCTGATCTGCATGTTCGTACTTTGCAGCCATATGGCTGGCGAGCTTCTCTTTGATAGAAACCTGGGTGGGATCAATAAGGGGCTTGATCAGCAACAAACAACCAGAAGCAAACGTACCATGCGACTGGCAATGACCTGTTCTACCCGGATTCTTGTGACCATTCTTGCCTGGAAGGAACCAATTGAAAAAACATTCACACACCGGCAGATGTTGCCGTACCTGGAATTTCTCTTTCGCGCTCATGAACTTTGACTTCCAGTCCCCCAAATCATCCTCGAATGTCGACTTCATCGACTGACCGAGTTCAAAATCAATGGTAGGCAAAGAGAAAGATAAACTTACGACATGTTTCTTCGCCCATAGGCAAATCTCGTTCACCACCGCACTAATCATGCGTAAGCATTGTCAATATCAGGGAGGATTGAATGAAACTCACCAAATAGTTTCGAGATCCTCTTTTACCGACAGCTCCTCACCAGCAACCCCGATAAGACTGCTAATGAACTGAATCGCTTCCTGCGCAAATTCAAGTACTTTCTTTTGAATAAGCGGGATATTCTGATTGAAGGTGTCAGCGGGACGAAATGAGCCTGACAAAATGGCGCACAATACCGAGCTCAACCACATTGAGCAAAGCTTCAACAAGGGTTTTCGCAGGGAAAGGACTGTCGGGTATGAAGGCTTTGAGCGTATCGAGAGTCTTTGATTTCAACGACCGATCGATAATTTCCGCAAGTTTTACCCATTTGGAGTCTCCGTGAACATCACCCCATTCATTGAGCTGAGCAATAGCGTCGCCATCGATGTTCCAAGCTTCCCACTCAACCGTAGGATTCGTCTGTGTGGTGCCATGAGCTGTGAGTCGATGTCTCAAATTCAGAACTGATAACCGCACCCCAGTCTTCTTGTCTTCATCTAGTTTAGACTGTGCATCCGCTGTATGTTTGCCTGTTCATGGATCGTTGGAGGCTTTTGGGATGGAAACACTCACGGATCGCAGATACGCCACTTCCCTTCGATGAATCTCCATGATTATCGGTAGGCGCATTTGTCATCTCTGGGTTGGACGACGCTGCATATTGGTTGCCGCTCATCAATCCTTGCCGGCAATCGAGACGAAGACGCTTACCACCGCCTGTGTTACCTCCTGTTTTCGGCGTCTCCCCTTGAGCCAAAAGAATGGGCGTTGCAGTTCTGGAAGGCTGTAAGGGTGCTCGACTGACACTCGGTTTGAAGATGTTGATTCTTTTGAATGTGTGCTTCAGCTTGGCGCAGAAGGTGGGCTTTCGCTGGACTGTCTCTTGCGAGGGGCCTTCCATGGTGGTAAGAAGCAACGTGTAGGTGAAAGTAATGTGTAGGTGCCTTGCATGGTAGGAAACAACGTGTAGGTGCGATCCTTACAAATCATGTGCATATAACATTGTTGGCCGTTCTGTTCAATATGGACGAAAATTCCCCTCCAATCCCATGCAGCAGCAAGTCAGAATATAAAAGGTTTTCAAGTGGGAAATTCAAGCGTTGCGACCCATGTGTTTCAAGACTGAGTACTGAAGTACTGAAGCTTGAAGCTTGAAGCCGAAATAACAGGTACGTTCCATCCCCCTCCTTCTCTCTTCCCCGCTCACATACACATATACCAACCCAGTGTAATCCACAAACCCTACCCAACCACACACTGGTCCCGTCCCACCCGAAGATAAGACCAACAAACCTCTCTGTCGGCCTCTCCCCGTCAAAGTCAAACCTCCCCCGCCTAAAGCGCCCACTCCCTTCGTTGGGTTGACACAAAGAATGGACCGCCGGTTAATACGCCCAAGGACTTACGGGTGCGTGGGCGAAGAAGCAGGTGAGTATGAATGCGGGCGTGAGGACTCCGCCTGGGTTGGGATGTAAGTTTTTTTCTTTCGCATTTTGCGCTTTAAGAAAATGCGATGGAGGGCTGATGGTGTTACGTAGGGGGTAAACCAAATCATGACGAACAATAACAGAAGCCAACGACGCCCAGTGCGATTTCTCCCACTACGGGCAGTGGCGGCGGGGGGAAGAATGCGATGTGGGCCCCCCCCTTCCAGGTGGTAAACCCAACACCTCGCCCAGTGACTCGACCACCCAACTCACCTTGGGGTCCTATTGCGCCTCCGTCTGGTAACGTTTGTGAGTTTTCCGTCTCGTTTTCTCGAACTTGATGGTTCTAACGAGGTATCGTCAACTTTGAAGGGGTCAAACAAGGTCCTGGAAAGCCCAACACACCTGCTACTCCGGGACCCAACACACCCACTGCCACTCCCACCAGTGACACCCTCACGCCTAACGACTCCGGGTGGTCCTCCCAATCCTCAACTACTTCCACTCCAACTAACACCAAAACCAACCCAATTGAACGCCTCAAAGAAGCCGAAGTCATGATCATCCTCTTTCCAAGCCAAGAAAAGAACCTGTACGGTCTAGGCTCCGACGAGGACGAGGAAGATTACGGAGATGAACCCCGAGGAGATGGTGTTGGCGTACGTTGCGCCGTGGGAGAAGACTGCCATCGCTGCTTCATCTGCTGGGGCTTGTGGGACGGGTATAGGTTCCAGTGGCGGTAGTGGCGGAGGCCAAGGGCAAGGAGGAGGAGGACGGGCAAAAAGAGCAAGCCAACCTATGCACGGACGAATCTCCCGACACTACAGCCGGCCAACTGATGTGTCCCAGCCATGGGAAGCTGTGTAAGAAGGGGATATGTTCTGGGATGGCGAGACTTGTGAGGGAGGAGGAGAGGAAGAAGGGGAGTTTGAGAGGGGGGGAGGTGGTAGTGGGTTTTGTTCGACTTTTGGCCTGTTCATTTTGTTTTTTGCTCTTTGTTTTTGGTTTCAGTTTGGCTTTTCGTGAGTTTCGCTTCTTGCGGTTTTTGTTTCTGGTTCCGTTTCTGCTTTCGTTTCTTTCACCATTCGTGTTTGCGTTCTCTTGTCTTTTGCTCTTCGTGGTTCCGTTATATACTGCCCACATAACTTCGTCATACCAAGGGTTTTCTAAACGGGAGATGCTGAGCCAAACCTGCCCTTTGTGAAAGTCTTCTGGCCTGCCGCATTGATGTAACGCAAGAATGGCCATACCGTGGTGTGCCATCGTTGGGGCGAGTTCTAATTTATCGATTCATGGTGACGCTACTTGACGGAAAATTGCTTCAGGCTGCGATGATAACGCATCTAAAATTAGAAACAAACCTCACGTAGCTGCGCGTGCATTCATCTTGATTCCTCGAAGGTCGAGCCAATATCATCTGTCCGAATAACGATAGTGCCAAGGAGCGAGCTATGAAAGCAGAACAATATTTATTCAAATTAGATCTCGAAGTAAGGTATAGATACATCTGTAAATGATAAGAATTTCGGATTTAATCCACCGTCGTCCACCAGAAATCAAAATAACCACAATGTCACTGATGCTCAAGGGGATGCCTGCTCATCGAGATGACGTCCTTCCAACGACCATGGCCCAGCGACGGGGCAACCCTGAAGCTCAGCAGCGTTCTGCATCACTTCCTCATGTGCAGCTGTCGGAATCATAAATCCAGTAAATTTCTAAAGCAGAGGAGAGAAGAGGAGACGCACAACTTTCAAATTTAAAAGGGCCCTATCAGGATAAGAGAGAATTAAGCAAGGAAACCACAAATTCGAAACGAACGTACCATTTCCTCCAAACGATAGCCTGAGCTCTTCAAGCTACACAATACCATGAGCCACACCCATTCAACAAACGAAACAAAGACCTACTGAGGTCCTGGCATCTCGCTATGCCAGCCAACGGCCACCAGAAACTTATTTTGAAGGTAGCTCAAACCGGTGCTCTCCGGTTTGTACCAAGGACGATATTGCCATCTATCGGGGGTAGTCAGCAGCCACCCTTACGCTAAGGGATCGATCTCACTTGTTCGGATACAGTGTTGGACACCTCTCCCCGGTTGGCTTTGGTAGATCAATCTTAACTGGAAAACAGGGGTATATCCTGGGTAGGAGGAACCAGCGTTGTGTAGTCCAGTTTATTGCCATGACACCACGCGTTAAAGCGTGGAAGAACCATGGCTGAGCAGGTTGCCTGTGGTGGTGAGGAGAGTATTGAACAGGTGAACGTCGGGCAGTCTGAGGGAATACGTACATCATCCCAACCCTCACCCTGTCTTCAAGCAAACAAAGCGCTACTCTTACAGCGAAACTCCGGAGGCCGAAACGTATAGGAACAGCAGAGAGAAGTTCCGCCATCGTATACCCTGCGACCTCTTTATTGGTCTCAGCTGGAATCATATTCTTCACCTCATAGTCCTGCCGGGGCGAATGAGACACACAAAAGCATATCAAGGTTAAAGGAGAACACACACGACTCCATTCTATCATTGCTTTCAGGGACTCGGGGATATCCTGCATATTCATCCGTCTCCCTATTTCAACCCAGAAGACGTAAAACGCCTCACACTCCATGGGGGAGAGCTCCCGCCATCCATAACGCTTTGCCCATCGCTAGGTAAACAGACAGATCAAATGAGGCCATTACGCAACCCCGCCATACAATCCTCGCTCACCGAAGGTTCTAAAGCGAACAAGCACAACGTATACACAAAATCGTCGTTGGACTACAAAACAACAGAATTCATAAGTCTCGACGAATCGAAGATGAAGACAGCCCACAATTCTGTATCGTGAGTGCAGCCAGTTGACTCTTGCAAGAGCAATCATAGCCCTCGGGTCGTCTGCGGGCGGTCCATTCTCGGACGACTTGAAATTGGGGTCTAGAAAGCCAGAAATCGGGCAGGCCACCCAGGTAGCTATATACGAAAGATGAGGAAATAACTCGGAAGAATAAGGTAGTTAACACGAACCAATCAGAATCTCCGTCTGCAGGTCCAAAAATAACTAATTCAGCAACTTGAAATGCGGAAAAGCAGATAGAAAAAGACGCACATCCGCATAACGTTTAGAAACCGTCTCTGCCGACTTGAATTCACCAGTCACGGACAGTAACTTTGATATCGATGGCTGGTAACACCACCATCAGCGCCCGCAAATGGAGAGAGTGAAAGTCGTCCTCACAACTGCATAGGTCTTGAACAGCGCGAATGCCAGCGAATAGTTCAGCAGCAATGGCATGTCATAGGTAGTCGATACTAGAATAATGCGTTGGGCCTCTTCCGGGGTGAGCGTTCCCTCTTGATATTTCTTCATGTATTCCCGGTGGATGGCGTTGTATCTTCGCCAGCGCAAGAGACGGGCAAGGGCGAGATAGCCGAGGACACCGATGATTGTGCCCTCGAAGATAGTGGGGTAGCGTACATAGTGTCTAAGACTTTTCAAAAAGTCAAGGAGGTCGATTATAAACCCAGGGGGGGTGAAGTTGTGGACCTCAGCCATGTCAAGGACTTGAGGGTGCAATTGAAAGGAGCGATATGTTGGGGTTGTAGCGGACTCGAGGCTTATTACTCGGTCCTTAACAAGTCTTACACGGTCAGGGGCGTGAACGTTGAATGGAGGAAGTGATCTCGCTCTTGATCGATCTGTCTTACAAACCGTTGAACCCTTTTTGTAGGTCGACTTTGTCATCTGTCAACAGAAAACACGCTTGTATTGCAGGGGTAAACAGTACGTGCCATTTTCTGCCATTTTGTTGAACAGATTTACACCTCGACGGCTCGGCTCACAAGAGGTACTTTAATTTAAAATAAACCATAAGCGCTCATCGAATGCTGGTGGTTGAATAAATAGAGAGGTTGGCGGGGATGAGGCGGACCTTGGTAATTGAAGTCTTAGATGAAACGCTTCGAGAGAAGGGCGATGTCGTACTTGTGAAGGTCTCCAGCCAGGTGTCGAATGCAGGAAGCGAGGAACATAAAAGCCCGATAATAGACATGCGCTTATAGGGGCGACGTGAACGATTTGAAACCCTAGCGCACAAAAAGCTTTTTCGCTCGCAATGGTCGAGCAGCGCCAACTCGACCAGTTTCTTGTTGATAGGCCCTGTAAGCTTCACGAAGGTGATCCGGCGATAGGGGCCCAGTCTCACCACGACGCATTTGAATCTCTCGCGCTGTATACAAAGAATTGAGTAGTTGAAGAATAGACTTAAACGACAAGGAAACCCGCGGTAGGCCCGGAGGCCTTTCCGTTGATGGGTAAACAGCAATCAGAAGAATACTTACCTTGCTCAACGATCTCACCCACAAAAACCTTGGAAAAACCAGCTATGATTTGGGCGACAGGTTGGGAGACTTGGTACCCCAAAGTTTGCTGAATAACCTAAAAAAATATTAGATTGAAACCCTCACCCAGATTGAATCCTACCTTTCGGACGGCTTGCTTTGGCAATGCATGTCTCCTATACGACTCGAAACGATCATATTGACCAGGGCTGAAGTTGTCCATCAGGACTCTATAGCCATTCGTTAACTTTATCGATATGACTCCGAAGAAAGGACGCACTTTAAGTTGTCTTTAGACTGACTCTGCCATGACAGCTGGGCGGAGTAGTCGTCGTCAGCCATTGCAGGCAGTATCTCGTCGTCTCCTTCCCCGTCTTCTTCCGCAGGGACTTGACCAGGACGCGTGGTAGTAGGCGCTGGTACTGCAGACAACGTAGCAGCGCCCGGGAGGCTGATGAGATTGGACATATCCAATAATGGAGCGCCTGCTGGCTGTGAGCTGGTTCCGCCAATGGCTGCTGCCGACAACGACCCAACGCGGGGCTGCTGACCACCACTTCCCGCCACGCCTCCAATCACCGGAGACTGTCCAGGGCTAGCTGAAACACTGCCTTGAAGTATTGTGCCACCAGAGCCACCAGCAGTGATCCCCTCCCCTGGACCAGTCCCGCTCGGCACTGCCCAGTGCACGTAATTAGAGCTTGTCCCTGTTTGCGTACTGCTAACATTTGTAAGGCCCCCTTGAGGTATACGCGGTGAATTCGTTCCTAGAGTCGAACCTCCCCGCGGTTTTCGACCGCGTTTCGCGCCAGTCCCTGGTGCGGATCCTCTGGGTCGGCCTCGAGTTGGCGGTGGTGTCGGCGTCATGAAATAGTTTGATGCAGCGTTGGCACCCGAAGGTGTGGTTGGAGTCGTGTTAAACGATGCATACGGGGTCGTCATTGTCGTGAACGCTCTGATCAAGGAGTTTGTTTGCAACTATTTGTTAGTATCCTTGATAAGAAGAGCAAACTTCGAAGGCACTGGCAGCGAGTCTAGCGACGCGCCTGACGGATTTTAATCCCGCAATATTTATTTTCACAAGGTGTCAGGCTCTGCTCAGATGGGAACTTCTGCTGATTTTATCGCTTATATTGATTAGGTGCTGCCCTCTCCGAACAAATTCTTGTGTTTGTCAATACCATCTCGTATGAAAGAGTGATTTAATCGCAGCCTGAAATTCCTATTCTTGTCCTGATATATTAGCTCTCCAAAGGGAAATTTGTGCGCGGTGAGGGAGTGTGTTCCTTTTCGGCATCAATAAAGCGCTGCGGGCGCTCGACCTGTATTGCCTCCTTGTTCTTGAACACAAATACCATCGATTCGTCTTCATAGTATAGTCTATCAATGTCCTCCAGGTGACGGTTCGCGGTTTCAGGGTAAAAGAGCCAGATTAGCTGTTGAAGTCAGAATAAATGGACAAACAGACAGCGCGGATACGCACCGGAACAAAGAGTGCATTGAAGAAGGCCCAGATTATATAAAAGTGCCATCCGAGGCTCGCAATGCCCCGGGGTGTTATTTGGACGACAATGTAGTTGGATAGCCTACAAGGAATAAGCTGAATATATTTTCGGTTGCACGTATGTCATACCAGTTCGCCGCAGTTCCAAGAGCAGCACCTTTAGTTCGCATCGACAGGCTGTTGATTTCTGCCGGATATAGCCAGGGAACTCCCTAACGAGTTGAGCATTATTGTTAGTAAGGTTTAGTTAGTACGTCTTAAAGGGTTCTCACCTGCCAGCATATACCAAAGAATACATAGTAGAGGAAAAAAAACACCGTGGCACCAATCCCGAAGGTTGACCCATTCTCCGGATCATTGGTTTGAGATAAAAGACCACAGATCAAGACGTAGCAGACGAACTGTCCTGCAGCGCCCCACATCATTAGTTTCCGTCGGCCTGCTTTCTCAATAAGGAGCAATCCACAAAAAGAAAATGCGAGATAAGACACGGAATTAACGGCAGATAATAGGCGCGAGAGGTTGTTGGATAGGCCGACCGAGTTCTGGAGGACAAGAGGGAGGCTATGAAGTGTCAAAAATGGCTGATCGTTTGGGGCGGAGGACTTACTAGTAGCTCGTGACATTTATCCCAACCAGCTGCTGCATTAATTGCGTGCCTAAATTGATAAATCAATCAACTGTCAACCAGTATGCAAAAATTGAAAACCTCACCAACACCAAGCAACAATCTTCGAATCATCCCCGTATTGCCCGTGTTCCCATGCAGGATATCCTTCCAACTGGGTGCGGTTTCTCTTTCTATCCTAATGGCATCAAGAATCTGATCCTTCTGTTTAACGATAGCTTCATCTTGGGCAGTAGCGAGGTCCCCTTCTAAAGCAACGAGGACACTGACACCCTCGTCCTCGAAGCCGTGCGCTAATAACCACCTAGGACTTTCTGGCAGCCACGGAACTGTGGAAAAGAGTATGAAGGAGAACACCAACTGGAATGCGATCGGGAACCTCCAAGAGATGCTCCCTTGCGTGAAGCTGAAGCCGTACGTCATCCAGTTACTCAGAGAAAACCCTGCAATGTTCATGCTGTTATTGTCGTACGTAAGTTCCTAGGGCAGAACAAAAGGAGGTGATTGACACTGACATCATTTCAAACACAACTAGTTTACCCCGCCATGCCGGTTTCGACGTTTCGCTCTGCCACACTGGCGCGGTCGCCGTGTTGATGCTTCAAATAATAATTTATTTGGCTATTTTTCTGGATTTTTCAATAACCATATCGCACCCGTTCCCCAAACCTATGGAGTCTTCGTCAATACTGCGTGCTTCGTACTCCGAGAAAAGTGCGGATATTCGTACCCGTGATCAACCGAGCAACAATCATTTGTGCGACTGAGAATGCGCAAGTTTGTAGGACGGCTCCGATTGACATGATGGTCACTCCGACAAGAAACGTCTTCTTTCTTCCAAGTTGTTCGCCTGAAGGTGAAATAGGTATGAGATTTCTTTCCACTTAACGGGAGTTTAAGAACGCTACCAAAAGCAAAGGCAGCAATGGCACCAAAAAAGCTGGAGAAATGTATGTGTCGTGTTAAAGGAAATCAATGAAAGCATGCGTACCATCCAACATCATACAAAGACACAATCGTCCCTTGGAGATTGGAATTAGGATTACCCATGGTGTCCAAGAAGTCTTGGGTGACTATTATGCCGCCAAAAACGCCTTGGTCATACCCTACGAAAAAGTTAACCATAGGCATTACTCTTCTATGGTTCTGGATATACCGAAGAGTGTCATAGCTGTCGTGCAGGCGACGGTAACCCATACGTTGAGCTGGGTTCCAGTCATTCCGAAATACGCTACCTTTTCGGATGTCATCGTACTATGGAGGTTGAGGTGAATGCGTTAGAGGGGCGAACGACCCACTAAGTACTCGGGAGTCGGAGAATGCTCGGTTTACCTGGCATCAATATTCTCATCGAGAATCGTGTAACGGTATGACGACATTGAAGACATGAGAAGTTCAAGCTTCGAGGAAGGCATTTCAGGTGAATTTAAAGTAAGCAAGCAAGTAGTAGTACTTACCGAGCTCCTTTTGCTTTCAGTTCTGTCCAATTGCCGAATAATAATAGGTATATAGAGGCAGTAATTTAGAAAGTGAACGCGGGCCCCGATGGCTATATTTAGGGGATGTGGTTCAGATTGGTACCATGAAGGCGAACTTCCTCTGTACGGGTTCGCGAAGGAAAGGAGTGATGGTTCTTCTTCGAATGGGGCCAGAGAGGTGATGTAGATACAAGAGCAAACACAGATTAGCCTTGTTCAGTCAAACGGCACTGTGCTATAATTAACACTCTCTTGATAGGCGGTGCTGGTGGAGACGCCCGACTCTTAAGCGCGATAAATGTTATGTCAGGGCCGGTCGGAGTGAGTCAGATATTTTGGACGTTCGAAGAGGTAAGTACCGTGGAAAGTGCGTAGTCTATCTCCCTTATCTGAACTAGTACCGCATCACCTCAATGCCCCATCACTTCCTACGCAATGAGCATGGCAATCCGCACGTTGAGGGTGAGTCACTTAGCACTGAGCGCTGAGCGCTAAGCCTTTACGATGATTCAACTTACAACTTGTGCTGGTGGGATAGGGTCTTTGACTGAGCGCGTCGCTCCTACCCTCCACTCCAGAGGTCACCACCCCCATGTTCATTCCGCCCATCATCCCCACCAACACCATCCTCATTATCAAGGTCACCATCCCCACCATCTAGGTCATCATCCCAACCATCTAGGCCATCGTCGAGCTCATCACCCCCATCTGCGAGGTGAAGCCCACCCGCACGCCCAGCACTGGCACCACGTCCAAGTGCGGGGGCGTCTCCACCAGCTTCGGGAGCATCTCCACCAGCTGCGGGGACATTTTCATCAGCTGCCGGTCCACGACGCCCTTTCGCGAGCTCGTGGACAGCCTCGCCTTGTAGGCCCCATCAGCCTCATCCTCGCGGTCGGTATCTGCGTCCTCACGGCAGGAACGACTGAAATAGGCTATCACGGTGGTCGGTTTTATATCAAAAAAATCACGGACTCAGGGAAGGACTCTTTGAAAGTAGGTTAGCTGGATGTCCGTCGGGGGCCTGATGAAACGCAACAAGTTGAATTTGTCTTGGACCCATGGAAACGATTGGCGCAGCCAATTCGACATTATGATTCAGCGCTCCACATACCCTCGAGAATACGATTGAGATTACTTTCAGGTGTTTTTATTTTGCCTCACCAACGCTTTCGTAGAATGCTGTGATATAAATTATAGCCCCCAAGGCCTTTCTAAATATAGACAGATACACAACAGAGATCGAGAAATGCTTCGACAGAAAATGAATTTTGAAATGTGCACGACCGTGTGCGTCACCTTGCTTGTCAAGGTCTATTTGCACGGTCAGAATGAAGTGTAGTAGATCGGTCTAGACTGTACAGCATGTTGTATGGTTGGGTTAGCCATCAAACGGTACCTGCCCAAGGTCA
>KN838666.1:21833-36984 GCA_000827195.1 Laccaria amethystina LaAM-08-1
TTCAAGTTGGCCTTCTGGGAAGTCACCCAATAAGTCTTTGAAGTAAGCTTTTTCTACATTCAGAGTTACCAAAACAAATCCTTGGGCATGCAGAATAGTGACAGTTGGCTTGGTCATGAAATAAATGTTTATTTTCTCTGAATGCTTCAGACTTAATTATGTAATTTCACCCAATATTACAATATGTACAAAAGAAATTGGAAGTTCCAAACTGCCTACAATCAAATTATAATGAAAAAAGATTGAACTGAATTGAACTGAAACTATGAATCAGTGAGACAATTTTAAATTTAAGCATGCCAATGGTCAATGTGTTGATGAAATACAAGCAAGGTCATTTTTGACATTGGAACAATGTCAAACTCTAGTATTATTATCTACCAGGGGAATAAAATCCCCGTACTCCTAAGATGGCAATAATCCAGGGAGAGCGCTGAGACGACCAAGTGACGACGGCCGTCCTGAAAATTTAAATATATTCAGGAAAAAGTTTTAGGCTGCCCGGTGTAGTTCCCGCCTGGGGGTCGAACCCAGAAATCAACTCGCGTGGGCGCTTATAGTAAGCGCGGCGTGCGAGGCGGCAAATCACGATACACGACGGGAATCTTGGGGGTTACTTGTGCATTTCCTTATAAGTAAGGGGTACGCACGCTTCATACCGTGCAGTGCCGTGTGGCAGGCTGGCGGTATATGTTAATCTTTGATTGAGACGATGCTTTTAGCCGTGTTTTAACGGAGGCTGAAAGCCTTGATGTGGTGGTAAAGATATCTCACACCCACTCCGATACACGTGTCGGGTGTATCCGACACGCAAAGTTCAGGTTGGAGCTGTGAAGAAGAGGAGGTTTTAACAACAATAGCGATGGCATCTTGATTGTTGTGTGCTCGTCTGATCCCCGCGCCTTGTACGTGTCTCTGGGCCGGATGTAAGTTCCGAGGTTCCTTGTAGTTCAAGCGCACAAAACAGGCAGATTAAATATTAACGTACATAGTACATACACTCTAAGATGGGGTTGGAGCAACAAAAAAATTGCAAGGTCGTGTCCCATCTCGTCGTCTTAATGTCCCTCGAACAGGTGCTTCAAAACCCTCCTAAGCAGCCGTCCAGAGCGGGTTCGCTGAAAGCGCTGCACACGGAACGCGTCTTTGAATCACCCTTCTTTCGGGCCTTCTTCCCGTGTTTCGTCTTCGCCAGCGAAGGCGAGCACAACGGGCCGGTTTGCGTATTGTCGGGTATCGTCATAGGGTATAACGCCAGACCCTCAGGGAGGGGAGGGACGCTCATCTGGGGTGGCGGTGAAGCGTCGGATGGCGGACTATCGTAAATCACAGAGGCGGCATCGTGGTAGTCATTAAAGCGACTGTGAACATCGTCGCTCCTTGGTCGCGGGTGAAAATAACCGGAATCCCGTCCCCTAAGCGGAGGCAGCCTCCCTTCATCGTAAACCCTCCCTCCGCGCTCCGGGAGCTCACAGGTATTAAGTGAGACGTTGATGGGTGCCCGATCATACACATACGGCGAGTGTGTTAGTTCAGTGCATGTCATGGTCGGCGTCGGCGGGAAGTGGACATGTGGCGAGTCCAGGACCAGGGAGCAGAACGCGAAAGGAAGTGGGCTGGACGCTGATGAAGCGTAGTAATTCGAGGCGTCGGGGAAGTGCTTTAGCACGGGCCGTGGTAGCGTGGTTGTTGACGGTGGGCCATGGTACTGGTCGCTACCCATACGTTGGAGCACAGTAGACTAGAGAGAAAGTAGATAGGAAAACGCGGGCCGCAGGTGGGGCCTAACAAAAGACTCAGAGAAGGCTGAGGCTGGCTTGCAGCCTTGCTGAGGAGCTCGGGAGATGGCACTTGCGATTGTTCTAATGTCAAGTTTTTATAACTATTTGTGGCTGCCAGCAGAGCCAGGCACGCCGTAAAAAGCGAAACCGACATCTCCCGAGCCTCGAGTTCGAACAAGACCCTGGATGCCCATTGCCCACACGCGATTTGCAAACAAGGCATGGAATGGAGAGGTGACGTTCAAGTTGCCGATTGATTGACGAGAGATAATTATCTAATCACATTTGATGGTGGAAAGTCGTGGGGTTAGGGTCATTCACAACTCTTCTCTCCACAACACAATATCCACGAAATGGTGCGTCCTCTTCATCTCCGCCGTTCCCGGCGACTAACAGCGTACATATGACAGGGAGGAGGCGCACGTTACCCATACCCCAAGGCAGTCTGGTCGCCAGCTGGTACGACCCCCTTTGCTTCTCTGCCTACTCTGCCCGTTAACTTACGGAACTACACAGGTGGCTGGTGGGTCCGACCATCGAACTGGGCTAGCAATACTGCGTTTGCGGCTGGTGGTGTTTTAGCTGTGACATATGCTGTGTGGAGTATCAGCGCCGCACACGAGGTGCGTGGTCTTATTTTCAGACAAAATGGCGCAACTGATGTGCTGGGTACGTTCTTAGAAGAGGGTGGTACAGCCAACACGGTGGATTCCGTCAATGCTGGTGAGTTAGCTTGTCTTTTTGTACGCTCATATCTGATTTTTTTTGGTGCAGTGGGCGAAGGAGTTCGAGGAAGATACTTCAAGTTCGGGGAAACACTAGACTTAGACGATTTTGCGTCGCTTTTCCCAAACCAATCAAATTTTACAAACACACTCATCCTCTCGAACTCAATTTCTGCCGAAATTGGCTAAGTGTCTCTTCTACTGACCAATGCACCTGCACTCAAGTCAACCTCCGAGCATGTCCCTTCTTGCACTCCTTGAGAATCCGATTTAGCACAAAAGCAGATTGTGCATGGCGGGGAAATTGCTGCAACTTAGCTCGCAACTCACCTCTCCGATTTCGGCTTACAAATGTATCCTAGTCTCCTTTCCACTTTTCCCTGACTACACAAGTAAAGGCCAATCAACTCTTTCAAGTTCTTTGTCGTGTATCGTGCTCACGCTGCGCGCTTGCCTAGGTGCCCCACGCAAACCTGGGTTCGACTCCCGGACAGAGACTATATGTGCCCCATCCCGCTGGCTTTTTTCCGAGTTGTCCATGGAACAACCTGTTGATCGACTTGGGCGCGACTTCCTTGTGTGCGCAAGTCAATGCTAATTCACTTTTTGTCAGATTCTTTGTCCTTTCCGAGATTTCTTTGCCGAGGTGCGCTGATCACGCAAAATCTGGGCTGAAGGAAAACCAACACGAGCCTAAAGGGCAGGAGGTTTGTAGGAGAGGGTGGTGTAGCTGACACAGTGGATCTGGTGAGCTGGCTCTATTTGGCCGTTTGGTTTCGGATTGACATGGCCTTTTGGTGTAGTGGTTCGAGGGAAATATGGCGAGCTCGACAATCACCTCAATCCCCTCCGTGTTCAAATGAGCTCTTGAGACTGCAGTTGCGCTCAATTCACCCTCTGAGTCAGTGACCTTCCCCTCGTTAACACCAAAGTCGCAAAGCACATACAAAGCGTCATACAGATGATGATCGGTTCAGTGAAGAGCATAATGGACGGCCTCAACAGCGCGATCACCACCACTTCCTTGAACGCCTTCTTCTCCAGCTCCTTAATCGTGCGATACATTGGGTCCCCAGTCTCCTTCCTCAACTTTGCGGCTTCCTTCTTGAGCAGAACTGGGGCCAGGGTTTCGGGCATGACGAGGGTGAATAGAAACATGCCTCCGACGAAGAACAGGACCCAATAAATCCAGCGCCAGCCTGCGCGTTGGCCGATCCAGCCGCATATGATGGGGCCAATGCAGGAGGGTTGTGGATGGGTGGGTAGAAAAGAGAGGGAAAGGTACAAGGGACGTACAAGATTGTCCCGGAGAAAATTCCCATTGGATTTTCCGTCTCCCAAACGTCCGCGATGGTTCGCATATGGGAGCGGAAGCTGCGGTCATCCGTGAGACCCTGCGACGTGGGCTAGGGCGCTGGTGAGGGTGAATATGAAGCAGAGGAACATGGAGATACAATAGACGGGTCTGTGTCCGAATATCTCGGAGAGCGGCGCCAGGAAGAGTGGGTTGTGGGGACTGAGTGGGATCAAGGTGTGATGGATGAAGGAAGGCGGGGACGGACCCAATACTGAAGCCCATAACGAAACATGTTACGGTGAATCTATTGTCTGATGCGGAGCTCTCGCGCGGGGCCTTCTATGTTTCTCAGTATCGGAGGGAATAGCTGACTCCTTATCGCGACCGCGAGACACAAAAACAGCACCGAGGGTGATGAACCTACACCTCACCTCGTCATTATTTCGTCCCAACTCCAAAGAAAGGTTCAAACAACCATTTACGCCCCTTCGTCCACTCCCTTGGATCTTCATGCCTCCCCCGCTCAAACTCAACGACATGATACGAGACAATTTTTCTTTGATGTCTTGAATGGAGACATTGTCAGGGAATCTGACAGACTCGTCGTCGTCCCGCATCAAAGGGTGCGAAAGGGATAGGGAGAGGCGGTGTTCGCGGCCTATTTGACGGGAATGACGGCGGGCCTCACTTTGAGAGGTAGGGCCCCTCTGCAGACTCTGTGGTTATGTGGCCCGTCTCTGGAGAGGTGTACGCTGGTTTTGAGTTTGATGGTCACATCATTAGAGCTACTGGACGGTCCGGTAGCTCTAATGATGTCTGCTGGCGTTGAGAAGAGATTGGTTGGCTCGGAGAAATCATTGGTGGGTTCTGAGATATTAGCTGGTTCTGAGGACATATTAGCTGGCTCTGAACGGGTATCCAAGTCGGAGGAGAGCGAGAGCGGATTCAATTGGCGGAAACACGTTGAATGTGCTCGTCGGTGATAAAATCAGTAGATAGGCTTGTCTATGGTTGCGGTTCAATATCGTGTCACAAGCCTTGCGGTACACACACCCGGGCCGTTGTCTCACCAGCCTGAAAGGCGAAAAGCTTTACCGAGTGGAGAATGACGAGGGCATGAACGAGAACTTGTATTAGTCTTAGGTTATCAAGTACAAAATCCCGCAGCTGAAGCAAAAAAACAACCCACTACTTGAATCCCTTCGCACTACGTCATGGCTGGACTACCACACTTCGATGAGAGGACGACGACCTGGGCGACCTACTTCAGTGATTACCGCCATGACGGTGGGGATGCATGTGATGAATATGACTATGGGGCTGGTGTTGGGCACGAGGATGACCATGCCCATGGGAAAGGGCGTGGCCGCCCCGCAGTTGACCATGCTGAACGTGGGGATGAGTTTGCACTCGCGACTGGCAGTGTGGCGCAGGGTGGTGAGCCTGGTGATGATGATGAGCTTGGTGATGAGGGTGATGAGCTAAGTGGTGAGGGTGATGAGCTTGGTGATGAGGGTGATGAGCTAAGTGATGAGGGTGATGAGCTTGGTGATGAGGGTGGTGACTGTGAAGATGGGGACGGCCGTGGCCTCTTGGGTTGTGGGTGGAAGTGCGGGGGTTAGTTAGCGATCCTATTTAACGAGCGTAACCTTTTGAACCATCCCAATCGACAATTCTGAAGACTCACCCTCGACATGTGTGTTGTTCCCGTTGCGTATAACGGTATGGGACATTCTGCGATAATTTCTGACACGAAGGACTTGCGAAGGACTGCAGCACCGATTCAGATGCAGATGGGAGGATGGGGCTGGAAGTTCAACGGTACCTTTGAGCTGTTAACGTATATATATATACTTCACCATGACCGGCCCTGACTTGGACCTCCTTATGATCGGACAAAGCTAGCGCCCTAAGGCAGAGAATGTCCGTTAGGAGTTGCCTCTACAGCTGCCGCTACAAGTGACCAGCATTCAATTAGGGAGAACTTGCAAAACCTGTTCCCACCTCTGAGGTTCCCATTTCAACTTGAAGCGATCGGGTAGTTTTTCTGCAGGATCACAAGTTGTTTGATCAACACGCGTCCACCTAGGTTTTTTCAGCGCTCTAATTATACGGAACACGCGGCCCGCCATGGACACTGAACAATACTAACTGGGGTGATGAGAATCGATGATGATGTCCTCCGGTTAAGCGGTGCCCTTGCAAGCGGAACGTTCGAGAGATGATCACCAGGCAAGAACGGCGCTAAGTAGGCTGGTACTTGGGCGCTGTTAAATTAGAGACTCAGGCGAGCATCACAGTGAATCATGACTCGTAGGACACAAAAAAAACATACATAGATAGTTATAAAGACATAGGCTGGCAGCCCACACGACGCGCTACAGCCCATTTTCAAGGTTCTACAGCAAGAATGTGGGCGATGCCCATTGACGAGAGTTGAAGTCGACTTATCAACCAAAGCTAGCCTTTTATTCCACATAATCCTCCGTTTTCTGGAGTTTGCCACTGGCAGTGGTTCGTAAGTAGGTTTCTTCGCGATCTGCACCTTGCCATTTCTTTTCTGAGTCAGTGCAAAGATAAAGAGCGGGCTACCTCTTTGAGGACTAAAAAGACTTTGGTCGCGGCCAAAGCATTGCGATTCTCTTATTGGGTCCCACGGGCAATGAGTATTGAGGAGAAAGCCGTAAGTGTGCAACATTTGCTTGTCCTAAGAAGGGCCATAAAACGTTTACTTGGAGTCATAATGTTAGTAATTAGAGGGGGTTTAATGTAAGAGAGAGACGGATTCCGAAAGTCCTAGATGATGATGCAACCATGGCACCCTAACCGTCGAAACCCATCAACGAGGATTTTCGGCATGCGACTACTCCTCCTTGACTGCAACTCTCCCCTCTCATCGACCCTGGTTTCCTTCTCGGGGCTTTGACCAGGAATCATTCTGCGTAAGAGGGTCTTCAGCTCTACAGAACGTCTCTTCGTCGCTTTCGGCGCGTCACGCTCTGCAGATAAGATTCTCGAGCTAGCAGCAACAGACGCCAAAGGCGAGGCATCTCTCGTTTTCACGGCTACTGATTGCCATGCCAGACGCGAAGAGGACAGGAGATCTGGAAAGCGATCGTGCACGGAGTTAATCTACATTTTACATATAAGTGAGCAGAGAGGAAAGAAACAGCGGGGGATCACAAACAATGTTGTAGTATTCTTGCCATTCATTTTTGATCGGCGCCCACTGCGCCGCGGGAGAAGAGAGAAGCTCGGAGTTTGCTGAAATGAGGTCATCTCGGACCCACAACCACCAGGCTGCTGTTTCTGACGCCCGCTGCAAAAACTCAGACAAAAGGTTAAGATTCGCAACGAGGTCAGTTCCGACATCTTTCAGAGCCTTTCGGAGGGTTGGGGCTGTGAAGGAATGAGGTACATTAATACTTGGGAGGTGAGGGCGCAAGGAAGGGGATGGTACTTACGATGCGCCGGGTCAGGTGGGAGGAGAACAATAGTAGTATTATCTTTCGTAGAAGCGGCAATCTAACAAATTCATATCAATCGTCAACGACAGTTAGGTGAAACACTGAGCTAACCTTATAAAACTCCTGCCGCACATCTCTCATAACCCTTTCTACTTTCCGCGCCTCCTCCAGCCCTTGCTCGGCTTTGGCTTGCATACGCTCAATTGTCCCCTCATAATCAACTTCCCACTCATTTTGTTCCTGGTGGGACATGGAGAACACTAGGCCTTCACTGGCGAGGTGAAATGCGATTTGTCCTGCGAGCATACTTGAATCAAGAAGTTGGATATACGCCAGGATCTTGGAGGTAATTTTGGCTACAATCGGAGCTGCAGCTGAAGGAGGCGCTTCGGAATCGGAGGATGACCTAGTTGATCGTAGGCGGTGAGTAGAAAGAAAGCCGAGTTTGAACAAGAGGGAACGTACGAGAGCAGGCGTATCTGGGAGAAAGGAGCTAGACGCTCCATAGTCTTGCGAGTTGTTCGAGCCAAGCCTGCGGTATTGAGTTGAGGAGGCATCTGGAGTGCTAAGGAAGGGGGTTGATACAGAATTCGTGGTGGACCGTGCAGGTTTGACTGCGAGTTCAAAGTTTATTAAGACGTGGAAGGAAACAAAAAGCTGTGCTGAGGAATGGGTGTTACTCATGTCGTGGTTTATTATCCATCATTCCAAAACGCGACGATAAGCACTTCAAAACGAAAGCCTCATTGCAAGCTCGCGGGCAAAAGGCAGTGTTCCTGAAGATCTAGGAAAAAGTCAGCGTCCATACCCTTTTTTGGAAAATATCGAGTAACATCTAACTTGTAAAGCGTCGTTTGCATGGACGGAACGAATTAGCCTCGAGGCATATAATCATGTAGCAGCACAGCCACAAGTGGCATCCGACTCCTGATATTGATCAAAGAACACACGACTTGCCGGTGGACTAGCGACCACCTCTGAAGATGCATCCATACATGACCCTTCTTGGACACGTGCTGCGGTTCAGTCGGGTTGGATATGTCAATTTATCCCCCTGACAAGAGACAAGATAGGTTCTGCCTAATCCCATAGGAATTAGAGGGGTAGGAACCATAGCTGTGTTTGTCTTGGATACCGCTACAGGTTCTTAGGACCGGAGTTGATATACAAATCAATGGAAGGCCGGCAGAGCTCCGAGAAGCGACAATGAGGCTTACTGCATGGTCATGGCAATCAAGTTACCGAGAGTAGGTGTCGCAGTTTGATGACATTCCTCTAAGCGTTCTATTACTTGAACTTTAGCTCAAGAGTAAATCAAACGGTCAAGGAAACCACGCGCCTGACAAAAACGTCCATATTATGGACAACAACGAGGCTTTCTCAGAGCCTGTGTTATGGAAGACTGGTCGTACACCTCTTAATTTCCAAGGTTTTTCTTCGAGAATTAGCCTTACAAAGTGGTCTACTCGTAAAGGAAACGATCAGAGGAACGTCGGGGAGCATAGAGGTAACTCACCGGAGTATAACTAGTACGGAACACGCATGCAATCCGGTTGGAACTTGCTGTATGACCGGCGGGGATGTCTCCAGAAGTCATAATCGTTGTGTCAGCATCTCATGGCCTTCACAATGGTGTACTGAACGCCTCTGTGGCGGACCGAAACATAAACATCAGCATCACGAAAAACACGAGTTGTCGAGCAAAACGCACCCCAGTGATGAAGTGACAGAAGGTAGACACCAATTTACAAGAATCTTTCAGACCGGATAATTTTAGGCTGCGTCCTTAGTCACCCTCGTGGCAAGCTCCTTCCGCCGTCGGGTCCGAGATCGTGTTCAGTCAAGACAACGGTCTCCGACGAGAGGCTGCCGTAGCGAGATCTATAAACTTAGGTGAGCGCAGTAGAGTCGGTAGCTACCAGGAACTGGCATGGCTGAACAGTTTCCTTTCAAAAGACCGTTTTGGCCCGAGTTATCGCAGGGTTACTCGCACGGCGAGCTGAAGGGGAATTGTTGGAGAACAATGCCCAGAGATGCTGCTATTTGAGAACTTCGTCGCAGATTAGCAATCACCGACTCGGAGGCATGGACCTGCCACTGGGACCTGGAACACGTTCAGCAGGACAAGCAAAATTTCATCAGGATGAGAAGTGGATTCAACCGCAGAACACGGTCAGCTGACTGAACTGGGGCCTTATCCCCTTTGGTTCTGTTCAAGATTTAGAACTGAATTCCAGCTTTATCTAGCTCGGAGATGAGCAGGGAGATATTAGAACGCTGAAGTATTACAAGAAATCTGCTCACCATCGTACGAGACGGGCGAAGAGTATGACAAGCATGTATCACAGGAGAACAGCCCGGTTGCCGCTCTCAAGAGCGTGACTACTCTCAACCTCCTCCGGTCTTGGATTATATGGCGGGAAGAGGTGATGGCTTTGATACCCCAGTTCGTAGCGCGGTTTCCAGGGCTTCAGCGTTTCACCTACACTGCGCCGCCACCTGGTGTAAAAAGAGCGACACAGACATCATTCATCAAGGAGATTTACGGGGCATGCCCTGGAGCAATGGTTGATTTAGGTTTCCTGGCTGATCTTGATACGTTGAGCCAGGCTAGTATTGATGCACAGGAAATATCGTAAGTATTGTGCAACGTTATAGTTCGCTACAGGTCTGTAAGTATTGAGCAAATATTATGCGACATTTGCTGGAGAAGGGGATTTCTGGAAGGTAATGATATAAAGACTTCGTATAGGAGTCCCGTTCAAAACACTGAAGCGAGGAGCTGAACCTTCATCTCTGGTGGGCCGCTTCATCGGCGAGGTAGTAGAGTGACGTCATCAACCTTTTCCTCTAAGGGTGGGGTGATTTGCAGCATGCTGGGAGAATAGCGAGGCGGTGTTGCTGGAGAGCCTTGGGCCTTGGGGGGAGGCATGTGTTGGGAGGGTGAAATTGAAAGGGTATGCACTATGTGTATGGTTGCGCTCAGGAGAAAGTGTTTGGCGGGGAGAGTTATGAGGTGAAAATTCTGGAGGTTGTTGGGTCTGGGAGGGTTGTTGTTGTTGGTGTTGAATAAATGGTGACTCCTCCCGAATGGAACGCCGTCTTCAGTGTCCAAATCCGTGGGTATGTCTGAGGGTTGCGGGGGGGATACTCGCCAGCTAGAGTCCAGAAGAAAATTGCGAGCCTTGGACGAGAAAAACATCTCCTCCACAAAGCCAGTTATGGTGGTATGCGGCTCCAAGGCCATCAGAGAAGGGGTAGCACCTGCACTCCCCGTGTCCGATAGTTGGATACTTTCGTAGGACTCATATTGGTCCATTACTTCTTCACGGCCGTGATCCTCCATATGACCGGCACTTGAAAAAATGGATCATCAGCGTCATCATCTTCGTTCATTTCTAAGGCTTCTTCCTCACAGTCGAACTCGACAACATCACACCGTTCGTCAAAACCGACCGTTTTTCGGCGTTCCCTTCTCCCGCCACCACTGGGACGAGGACCATGCAACCTCTTTGAGACAAGAGATGAACGACCAGGCGAGGGAGAAGGATGTGCACTAAGTGAGGCGGGAGGCTGCATTGAGGTGGAGGAAGGTGTATAGGAAGCCAAAGGTGTTCTGGTGAGAGGCACGGGGATAAGCGAGGATGAAGGTCGGGTATCGGAGCTCGTGGGTTGACACAACTTGAAAGTGACAGGGTCCTTTTCGATGAGATTTTGGAAACCTTTACTTTGCCTGCGTTCTCGTTTCAAAGCAAACGGACGTTCATTCTCGTTTTCTGCTTGCTCATAAAGAGAAGAAGGACGAGGTCGCTTCTCAGCTGAGATCCGTCCGGTGGGCGATGAGGTGGGGAAGGTGATGGGGATTGGGACCAGGCGATTGAACGAGGTAGACGGGGCTGGGATCTGCGAAACGAGGTTGTTGTTATGAACATGTTTATAGCTTGATGAGAAACGGCGGGCACTTGGACGTCCTGGGGAATCTCGTTCCGAGATATGAGGTGGAGAGGTAATGGACCCTCCACTAGAGGAAGAAGAGAGGGAGCCGCTTGATTGTGAATCCCAACCCATATCCGACTCGCCCAAGATAGAAGAAGACTTGGTTGGGTCAGAAGACTTCGAAAGCAGTGGGTCTCTCAGGGAAGATTCGTGGTTAGCCATGATCCTCGTGATCGTCGTCGCCAGTAAATGGCTGGTCGCTGTATATAACGATGAGTATTAGTTTGCCGTAACGGCGTGGCGAGAGTGAGCACTGACGAGAGACAAGAACTTCAACCAGACTTTCGTATGTAGCATGCCTCAGGGTGGTCACGCGTCACGAGTAAAATCACGTTGCCACCAACAAAATTTGGGATCGTTATGGTGTCTTTCAAGCTTTAACACCAAGAAACAGATGTTACGACATGTATTACTTGTATTTGTCGACATGCTTTCTATTGTATATACATTCACGGACGCGGTAGACGATGATAAGAATAGGGAACTTGAAAAAGGAGCGACGGGAGCAGGGAAACGAGTACTTACTACTCTAAACGTGAACGTTGATATGGGTCCGAAAGTCCAACTTGAATGCGCCCAAACTGGAACACGGGGGGGAACTAGTTGTGGGCAAAATAATGAGGCCAACAGACGCGGAACTGAAGGGGGATGGACACATGGCCCAAGACAGAAACATGGGAACCTAACGAGGGACGGCGGATAAACAGGTGGACGTGGATGAGAGCAGACATGGATGGGTCACGCCGAGGTGGGATATATGCCCCAGGACTTGACAGCGACTCCCAAGAACCCCTAAACGGTCGGCTTATGACAAAGGAGCAATGACTCTCCCTTCGGATTGTAGCCACCCCGCGTCCAGAACGTTGTCCTCATCAGCAACAACCTGACTTACTTGACAACCTCATCGCGCCATTTCATAATGTCCATGTGGTAGTCACCATCGAATCCATCCGCATCCACAACACCACCATTACCGCCCGCTTCACCCCTGTTGCCCGCACTACTGCCTTCCCCGGCTTCTGTCCGACGACGTTTTCTACTATGGTCAGGAATACGGCACTGGTGATCCTGGATTGCTGTTTCCGTTGGAATACTCAATGTCTTCAGCTCCAAGGCGAGGGTACCCTGGAAATCCCTCTCCAGCTTCGAAAAGAAAACATATAGGTGTATCAGCTGACTAGGCTCGGACAGATCAAACAGTTGCTTGTGCGCGTGGATGCAAACGCACTAAGAAACTTTGAGTTTTTGGCAGCGGATACATAACTATGAACATACCGACGGCGAGTTCTCACTTGTCCAGTACGAAGAGAAAATCTGCACGCAGCCACGAGAGGCAATAGCCCCCATGATGATAGAATCCTTTAGTCCCAGAGCTTTCCGCTGCGCCTGTGCAGTGGCAAGCGCCATGATTGCTTGGTTCATATTAGAGTCGTCCTCATCCTTCTTGAATTCTCCAGCGAGCCCAATGATTGAAAAGCCGTCTTTCGACGCGCCAGTGGACCAATAGAGGTGGTCTGCAGTGGATGGGTCTTGAAACAAAGTCCGAGCCAGGTCTATTTTATAAGCGATGGTCGTTGAAGGAATTGTCACCAAGGTGTCGGACACCGCATCTGGATTGCCAGGCGACTCCACAAGGCGATAGCTTTCTTCAACTCTAATGGCAAGGTTATAGGAGATATGTGCAAGCCCGAGGGGAGAAAACGTACCTAAAATCACAGTGACGATCACGCCTCGCACTAAAAGCTAATTCGATAATGTCGTCAATGCCACGGCGCTGAGCATGTTCTTTGGAGCGATTATTTGACGTATTGCGAATACGTCTGAAAGCGAAGGCGAGAATGGGAAGAGCGGCCAGGATTCCAAACTCATCTTCTTCCACAGTGGAAATAGTCGAGGCCCATGTTTTCACGCGGGACCGGAATTCGGGTTCGTCGTGTAAAAATGATGGCGGTAAAGGACCCTACTTAGAAGTTGTGAGTGGTAGATATGCGGGTAGGGGATACTAACCTGAACCAGAATGCTGGGCACTTCTAACTTATACAGGCGATCAAAGTGGTCTATAACATTTGAAGGGGGGATTCCGATATCTGCCATGACAACTTTGGCGCGATCCTTCCAGGCTCTAAACAAAGTGGTTGACTTGGCGACCCTTTGCAAAACAAATGAAACCCATCGAAATCGCTGAGCAATGCGAGACGACTGACCTCGATGGCGACGCACTACTGGCGCAGTCGGAGACCAAGGAAGGGGTGGTAGGCATTGTTGTCGTTGTGTTCAAAGGAGAGGGCTCAGAGGGGCGATAGTGCCTCAAGGCCGGCGACCCTAGGCCTATCGACCCCATTATCGGATGGGTATAGATATGAAACAAGGTACGAAATTCACACTCCCCAGTTCCGGATCTATTACTATAGTATGAGGTAATAGAAACTCCGATAACTCCGACAGTCCCATCATCTGACCGTCGGACTGTCCGGAAGTTCAAAACGCTCCGCTTTGTACTTTTGTTTAGTTGTGTAGCATCAGGGTAAACAATCTTACTTGGAATGTATGACTATATACGCACAAGTGAGAAGTTGGAAAGAAACTGCAGGGAATCACAAACAACGTTATAGTATTCCTGCCATTCATTTGATGGCCATGGTGCCATGTCTGGAACCAAAAAGATGCCCGATTTAGATACTTAATTCTGAAAGTAGTAATTCCATCAAACCCTTTCACAGCCTCTTTCCATTTCAGAATTTATGTCTATATCCGGCTTATTCAAGTTATTGTGAACGAATTAGGCATCTTTGGGGTGTGACCTCTTGAGTCACATGATTACCAATATTAATTTTAAGTGCAACCTCAACGTGTATCTTGCCCATTTCTCCACCAATTTCCTTCATCTAACATGCAAAATAACACTATAAAAATGGGCCATCGCACAGGTACTCGTAATAAGGAAGGGAACAAGGCAGGAGGTGTTAGAAAAGGTGCTGGAATGGAAGAAACATCCAAATCTTGGGCAGCTTTTTAATGAATCAAATCCTCTTAGCTTTGTGCAAACACATGATCAATTTGGTATTACATACATTCCAGATATCCTTTGAATTAAATGTAATTTTGATGGACAGCTTGTTCATCACCCCAGAACTACTTCAGAAGAACAATTAAGAATTACAAGCATTTAATTACCCTGTCAAGTTACATCTTGCCTCTTCAAAAGGAAAGAGAACAAATCTCTATGAATGTTTGGCAGCTGCTCAAAGAACAAAATATTCCATTGTCCCCATGCATACAACACAAGAATTCCAGCTATTTACTACCTCCATAGCAAAGGGTTCTCACCTGCTCAGGATCCTGATTTTGAAGCTATGGCTGCCTGGTGGTCAGGAAAGGCTGATGGCAAGACAATTTTCTATAAAATGCATAAGCATCTTAAAAATAATTACAAGAAATAGACTGGAAAAAAGAGGGAAAATGAAAATATGATGAATAGCCTAAATAAAAGGGAAAAGAAATCAGGAGAGAATTCAGGCACCAAGCTATGCTGCAGAGGTTCTTGAACATTGTCATATTTCTATAATGACAGTATGGAGAATTAGCATCACCAACAGCCCTCAGAAAAGAAAGCTAGGAGAAAAATAAATACATCTACACTTTCAGCCATAGCTATGCATCAACTTCTTCAGTGTCCATTCCTGGGGACATGGTTATAAATATTGAGCAAACACTTCCAATACTAAGCCTAGAGCAACATTCAGCAGAGAATTTCTCTTATTTTTCTGGCCAAAATGCACAAAGTAAATTTTTACAGTGGAAGGCACCACTGGAATCATAAAATTCTACTTCAAGAAAAAGGAGGTGCATGGTCTGCTTTTATTCTGGAAGAGAAGATAATATGTA